>ML993974.1:0-71840 GCA_010093945.1 Delitschia confertaspora ATCC 74209 | reverse complement strand
TTTATGTTCCAGGCAGAATTTCCCTTTATTCTACCATCTTTCCTGCTTCTTACTACACTTTTCTCTTTTTAGGTATATAGACTACACACCCATTCTAGACCCTATTAGTTTGTTTCCCTTTTCAAAGCTCGGCGCTACTAGTTTATTTACCGGTATTTAAATCTACCTAAAGAACGCCTTCTAGGACCAAGATATTAGCATTTATAAGATAGGGACAAAGGAAAGCATAATGAGGAAAAATCCGAATAAAAGCCTTCGTAGGGTATTAAACTAGAGATTTAGAAGGATTTAACAGGAGAGATATGTGCCCTAAAGACAGTATAAAACTTATTTTTCATCGCCTTGTAGAAAAGAGCCGGAATGGAGAGTCGGTGAAAGGCATAAAATAAGAATTAGGAATAGAAGAACAATACGTAGTTTGGCCTAGTGAACAAACGCTTCATATCCACGATTGCATCCAGCAAAGTTCGAAGTGAGTGAAACAGTATATCATTTGATAATATTCCGCTTCCCCCATGTTCCACCCCCTCCCTAACCCTAACCTAAACCCCCAAAGTAATACAAGAAAATCATATGAACCGGCGCCGTTGAGGGTCACCGATAGGGTATCTCAAAAGGCCATCCCTAGCCTCTATATGACAATAAAAACTTTCCCTGCCACTCTCTTTCAACCCCCCCTCCCCCCTTTCTCATATTTCTCGTGCCACGTCGTCAGGTTGAAGAGACGCCTTAAGAATGCACGTATGACAATGATGCAATTTTAAAATTGAAAGAAATTTTGATAAACCAGAAATCCTCTGTTTGTTTGTCGTTGGTTGCTGATGCACCAATGATACTGTTGAAAGTAGAACGCCACCCGCCTGCTCATGATAATGGATGGTTGAAACCGCAAAAAACGCCGATCGAATGCCTGTTGAATGCAAAGATCATATATTCGTATGCACATTAAGTACTCAGATTAATACCGTGGATGCCGTTGGTGATGGCTTCTTTGGCAGATTTAATAAAGTCCTGCTTTTTAGGCTCCTCGGTAGGTCCAGCATGGCCGTTGGTGGCACCGTTAGTGTCGCTGTTGGTGGTACCGGTCATGTGGAGAGGCTTGTCCAAGTCGGGAACTTGGAGGCCTTCGAACAAGGGGAAGATGCCATGGGTTGCACGGAAGTCGTTGTGGACTACAGTATGATTAGTAAGGTGAAATAGGGAGGGAACACGAGTAACTTACCGATATTGACAAGATACCATGTATCCATAAGATCCTCGATAACATAACGAGACGGGCTAACAGAAGGATGACAGTTCGCCCATTGCTGACCGAGTCTGTAGAACTCGTCTTTCCAAGCCAAGAAGCTCACAGTCTCAACAATGGTGGGCTGCACGATCTCCTTTCCAGGGAAGACACCCCAGGTGACAGCATTCGGGCCCTCTCCAGGGGCGTTCGTCTTGAGATCTCCGTCCTTGTTGACGGCGTAGTAGGTGACCTCTGGATCCCGCTCCATCCTGGTAATCAGTTCCGCAATGAGCTCTGGAGAAATGAGGATTTCTAAATAAGCCTTCTGGTAGACATAGCCACCCTTGGGTCCCCAACCGAAGATAGGATCAGAAGATTTGGCGCCGTCGACAGCTGGCTGGGAGTTGATAGTGAGGAATCCGCGCTGATTGAGGTTAATCAGATCCTGTTGAATACTCTCCGATTCCTTGCTGATTGGCGATTCACTCCATGGTAAGCTGTCAAGCTTGCCACTCATATACCTAACGAACAAATCCGAAATGTCTTTGACAGAGGTTGGCGTTCCCCAGGTCTTGATGTTCTGCTCATTGGTTCCCTTAAGGCCAACGCCATAGGCATCAAGTTCACCGAAAGCAGGTGATCGAGCGTCACCCCAACGACCGTTGGGGAACTCGTCCCAATCTTGCGTACGAGCAACATACGACCGGTTCCGGTTCCGCCAGAAGATAGGTCGGACATTCTCTTCCCGTCGGTTGAGGGCAAGGGATGGTCTCCAGGGCAGCGGTTTCTCCAAGGGGCTCTCGAGATCCGGAAGCAGATCAAGCTCTTCCAAGACCATGCGCGTGGCCTGGGCAAGGTTCATGGTGTAGCTACATGATTAGTTTGTAATCTTGAGTAAGAACGTCAAGCACTTACAAATGGAGATGCAGAATACCGGCATCAATGAGTTTGCGGCACATTTCTGCAACCAGCCCTTTTCCAACTTCACGGACTTCAACATCATCGTTCTTGATGGGGTCCAAGGCTGCCGTCCACTTTTCCGGAATATGACATCGGGTCCACTGGGCGCGCCGGAGGAAAGCAGCATGGGTATGAATTGGCATGATTCCAGGGATGATTGGAATCTCAATACCCTTAGCACGGACCTTTGCGACCCAGTCTAGGAAGATGTCCACATCGTAGAACATCTGGGTAACAATAAACGTCGCACCAGCGTCTACCTTTTCCTTCAAATGGTCGATGAGCTCATCGATATCATCGTTGTCATCGCAGCCTTCTGAATAACCTGCAACCCCAATATCAAAGTGGTTGCCATATTTTTCGCGGATGTACTTGACGAGGTCCTTAGCATATCGGAAGCCGCCGGCAGTAGACTCCCACTTCTCCTTTTCTCTGGGAGGATCGCCCCGCAATGCGAGGATATTGGTACAGCCTGCCTGGTATGCCTCCTTCAATGCGTCGTCGAGCTTCGAGCGCTCCATGTCGGTACAAGTGAGATGCATACAGGTCTCGAGACCGTACACCGACTGCGCCACCTTGACCATCTCGACCGTCAAGTGCGAGAGACGGCCACCAGCTCCCCATGTAATATCGATGAATTGAGGTCCGAAGCCATGCATGCGGTCCATACGGTCGTAGAGATTTTGAACACCCTATTTCAACAATGTTAGTACCAGTTCAGGGGGGCTGACTACTAGGGGCGTCGAAGCACTTACCTGAGCTGTCTTTGGAGGGAAGAACTCAAAGGAAAAGGTGGGCTTGCCCTCAGCCCTAGCCTGGGAGAGTTTCTGAGAGATATGCATGGTGATGGTTTGGAAAGGAAGAAATCAAAGGAATAAAAAGGTAAGAAAAGGAGTTCACAGTCTGACCTATATGAACCGCAGTTAGTAACCGTAGTTAGCAACCGCAGTTAGCGACCACCGATGTTTTGGAAACTCCGATGATACAAAGTTGTTGGTACCAAATACTCTCAAACGTGAGCCACTCGGGGTAATAGGTGACTTACAAGGATTCTGAAGCCTCGTATATTGCTCTTCACCGCACCCGAAGTACAGTGAGTCTGACTTTCTCTTATCCGAAGTAGCGTTTTCGGGCCCAACGGTCTGCTAGATCCCGCTGCATGTAATGCAGTAATTGTATATAGTGGAGTGTTCGGGAGGAATGGAACGAGATATAGAAAGTTGGGAGGTGTCAGAAGAGAGGTCGGGGATGTGTATGGACCTGAGTGGAAGATGACGGGGGTCGGAGAACAATCGGCGGCCAAGATTTCACGAGCTGATGACCTATATGGACCCCACGGGCCTTTGCCAGCGCACACTTTGGCATTCACCACTATAATTTTATGTTGTAATTGTACAAGTATATTATTGTTGCAAGCTTGTAGCTATATAATGTACGTGTTAGGCTCATATATCAAAGCCAGGGCGGGAAAAAGCATTAGTTTCCGTACATGGCAGCACCCCGCGGGTTTGGCTTGAGGGGCAAGACAAACCCCGATACCAACTCCGAATGTGAGGCGAATAAGTCATGTGATCAAACCATAATCCCCTCCTTTCCCCAGATCCGGTTTGCCCCATGCAGTGATCCCGGTATTCACTATGGGTAGGGGAGGTCAAGCTTTTGAGCATCAACGCCCTAGAATATCACCGTTACTACCTTTAATATGACTCCAATCTTCTTCTCATCGTCAACTTACTTCACAGCTCTGTTCTATTGATCTCCAGGACTTCTCCTAATCCACAGCCAGCACACTTCAACGCTTCTACCCAATTCACCACACTTCAATATTTCTACATATTCACCACTCTTCAATACTCCTACACATTCACCACTCTTCAACACTTCTACACATTCACCACACTTCAACACTTCGAAACATTCTCCACACGGCAACACTTCGAAACATTCTCCACACTGCAACACTTCGAAACATTCTCCACGCTTCAACACTTTGAAACATTCTCTACACTGCAACACTTCGAAACATTCTCTACACTACAACACTTCGATATATTCACCGTGTCTCAAGATCTTCACCATGCCGCCCCTTCCACGACCCCGTCGTATCGTTGGCGTCAGTTCAAAAATGTATTTTGACTACCAGAACTCCATCAGCTACGTTCAAGGCGTCCGCGAACTCGACGGCCTCGCGTGGAACGGGCGTGTCGATCTCTTCGTCATCCCAGACTTCGTCTCATTATCAGAATCAGCACGGATATTGCACTCCTCACACATAATGCTTGGAGCGCAGGATACACATTGGGAAGACAAAGGTGCATATACGGGGGAGGTCTCACCGCTAGTCCTGAGTCAGATCGGTGTGAAGATAGTGGAGATAGGACATGCGGAGCGAAGAGCTATGTTTGGGGAGACCGATGAGACGGTTGCGAAGAAGGCGGCTGCGGCTGCCCGGAATGGGCTCATACCCCTTGTTTGTATTGGCGAGAGGAGGCATAACAGTATTGCCTCTGCGGCTGTCGGCATGGCTGTGGAAGAATGCCGTCCTCAGGTCAATTCGGTCCTCGCCGCAGTGCCTGATGACGTCGAAATTATCCTTGCCTACGAGCCAGTATGGGCAATTGGAGCAGCTGAGCCTGCGGACCCAGATCACGTGGTCCATGTCACCAAAGAATTGCGGAAGCTTACAACCGGCCGAAAAGGAGTGACTCGGATAGTGTATGGTGGAAGTGCAGGACCAGGGACATTCTCGAAAATCGCCGAGGGCGTCGACGGACTCTTCTTAGGTAGATTCGCCCACGATATCCACAACTTAAAACGGGTTATTGAAGAAGTCAGTGGCGCTTAAAAGAGGTCCGAATTTATTGCAGCAAGGAATATACGACTTTTTGATCGGGTACCGACATTACTTACTACGCTTACCTGCTCAGTCATGTGACGCCTTGCAAATGAATAGGCATCCTCTGCAAATTGCTGTGCCGCTTTAGGTAACTATCTGTGCCGCTCTAGGCTCCATAATTTCATTAATATATTATCCCTTTATCAGACGTTCTACCTAAATAAAGCGCATACCTGATTTAGCACGCTTTCCCACTTTCCATTCACGCATACAATCCTATCGTCTTTCTATCATATCTTCTTATCTCCTTCGAACGTTAGGCCTAGTACATATTTCTTCGCCACTTGCTCCTAGAAGGCAAAACTATTTCTGTTTTTACTGTGGAGAGTAAAACAAAATTTCTCGCTTGGAGAATGGCAGCCCGTAAGTATTAACCTAGAAGGATGATGTAAGTGGCATCTGGTCCTAACATTATCCAGACTGCGAAATCACTGTGGTCGACTCCACAGCCCAAATCACCGAGATCGTTGACCTATTGCTCCAAATACAGACCGACCCACCATCCATCTATATTGACCTTGTAGGAGTCAGCCTTTCACGTCATGGCTCTATTTCTATCGTCACCCTTATGGTAGATACCCGCAACCCCCGGAAACACATCTGGTTGCTCGATATCTGCACTCTAGGCGCCCTTGCGTTCGATACTCCGGGAAAAGGTGACAAGACAATCAGGAACATTCTGGAGTCTCCAGAAATACCCGAAGTCTTCTTCGACGTCCGCAACGACTCCCGACGCCCTCTTCGCCCATTTTAACATCGCCTTACAGGGCATCGAAAATGTCCAGCTCATGGAAAACGCTTCGCGAGACTCAAAGCACCGAATGGGTGGATCACGAGGCCCTGTATCCAGAAAATTCCTTCACGGCCTTGCAAAATGCATCGAGTCCGATCTAAGGCTCAGCTTCAAAGAGAAAGCAGCATGGAAACTCGCCAAAGACAAAGGCGAAAAGCTTTTCAGACCTGAAAGAGGCGACACTTACGAAGTGTTTAATACGCGGCCATTGTCGGCTGATATCATAGCTTATTGCGCGGGGGATGTAAGGTTCTTGCCGGAATTGTGGTACCGGTACTGGCACGGGCTCACGTGGGATTGGCAGAATAAAGTAAAGGATGGGGCGAAGAAGAGGGTGTGGGAGTCGCAGTCGGCGGATTATATGCCCAATGGCAGCCACAAAGCTTTGGCCCTGGCCGGAGGAAGAGGCCAGGAATACAGTGGGGCTCGGATTTAGGGAATCTATTGGGGGAAGATTTCGAGCTCGATGACTATTTCGTGGATGCGGACGACCAGTACGGTTTTTTTTTTGAAGACTGGAGTGATGATAATGACTTCGGGGACTAGACGAGGTGCCCTTGGCAGGGCCCTTCTTCTTAGATAAATAGGCGGTTCATGGTCTGTTGTTGTATCCAATGCGCCCGAAGCAATCCAGCAAATCAGATGGTATACTGAAGTGTCCTAATTTTACCATACAAATGGCATGAAATGTCGATTTTGCCGTACTGCATTGACGAAACCAGTCCTTTTCTATCTGATTTTCTATCTGATCTAAGGTTCTGTTCTCCGACGAGGACAGTCATATTACTCCTTCTCCATTCAGAACTCGATCGTGATAATACTAACTAACTATGCTCAGACGTAGAGCCACGATGCGTACCTCTTTCCTGCTACGGCAGCCTCGATTTCCCGATATATGTTGACACTCTCTATATTGACTAGGTTTGCTTTATTCACTTTGGAAGAAACCTACTTCAAGATTATATACAAGAGCGGTGTATATACCTAACTATAAAATCACATAAACCCGACCATCAGGCTCTGAAGCCATCATAACACTTATGACCGAACTCCCAAACATGTATCTCAAAGCCCCCCATACAATTCCAAATTTATGGTGCTATCCCTCTCTAACCAAATTATGCCCATTATTCAAATCCCTCCTATCCGTCCAAACCCACCTCAATCCTCCAAATCAAACCGTAGCCCCCTTAATCCCATTCCCATTCCCATTCCCATTCCCATTCCCATTCCCATTCCCATTCCCATTCCCATTCCCATTCCCATTCCCATCCCCATCCCCATCTCTATCCCTATCCCCGTCCCTATTCCCTTACCACCCCCCAACCTCCGCCAAAACCCCAACAACATAAACCCCCGCCATCCCATAGGCCGCAATTCTAACCACACTCCCTAACCTCCTCTTGGTTCTGCCTGTTTTCTCCTCCTCCATCTTCCTCTTCCTCTCCACCTCCTCCCACTTCACCACCTTCGCCCTCCTCTCCATATCCTTACTCATCCTCGCCTCTTTTCTCGACATCTCAGTCTCATGCATCTTCCTGCCTTCCGATATTTTGGCTAAACGTTCGCGAGATAACTGCCGTGCAAGATCATCGTAGTTGACAAAGCCGGTAGGCGAGGCGAAGTTGCCGGTTACGGGTGAGGGGACGGGATGGGTTGTGCCGTCTATGGGGTTCATGTAGTAGCGGGGAGATTCTTCCTGTTCGGTTGCTGCCATCGGTGCAGGAGAACCTGGTTCTTTCTTCGTAGCCGTAGTAGAGCCTCCCTCTTCCTTCGCAGCCGTAGGAGGATGGTCGCCTGCCTTAGGTGGCGTGGCCGTAGCAGTGGCGACAGTGCCACTATCCCCACCCGATTCTTCCGCCAATTCACCTTCACTCGCACTAATCTTCACAGTCCCATTTAGTTCCTCCAGCAATGTCTCTTTCTCCTCCATCTTAGCTTTGCTTTCCCTGATAATTAAAAGCTTCGGGCCCGCCGTAACCGCGATAAATTGGTCTGGGAGATGCGGCAGGAACTCAGCCGGATGTTGGAGCCTGGAAAGGGCTTCGGCAATGGTTATGGAGGGTGATTCGGTATTAGGAGGGGAGGAGGTAGTTTCCCTGACTGAGCGCATTACCGGGTCGTAAGCGAGGATTTTGTAGGCGTCAGAGTATGCTTCCGTTGAGGATTTTGTGGTGGAGGTCTGGTCGATTAAGGGAGGGGATCCTGCTGCTTGAGATTTTGTTGATGATTCCTGGGATGCATAGGGGACAGTCTCCTTGGTCGGAGCGGTTGTCTTCTCGCTCTGCCTATCTTTCTCTTTCTTTCTTTCTATTTGCTCTGCTTTATCGTTGTTAGCCGGGCTATTCAGGTTTTCTTCTTTTATCACCTTCCTATCCGCATTTGCCCTATTCTCATTGACAAGGACTTGCCGATGATGAACAGTAATAGGCCCATACACATCCTCATATGCTTGCCTCAGTTCCTTTACAAGGGCCTGACCATCCTCGAACTGATGTTTCTTCTCAGCAACAGCATCTACTTCTTTGTCAGCTTTGATCAAATCTTTTTCTACAGCACCAACATCCTTTCCGAGGTTTGTGAGGTGGTGCTCAAAAGGGCGAAACAGGCTGTTCTCCAGAGGATCGCGTTCTTTTAATGTTTGTTTTGAAATGTGGGCTGGGATAGGCTTTGGTGATTCAGAGTACCCATTGTCGGAAAACTCCTGCATAGCTGCCCTTTGAGGCAGTGTCTTTTCTTCAAGTTTGCGAATGGCCATGGTGTCTTGCTCAGAAGCTAAGGATGTCTCGCTGGCATCTTCAGACGCACTAGGGTTAACCTCCACTTGACGAAGGCGACCCTTCTTCCACCGGGCTTTTATATGGTCCAGGCTGGTCTCCAGTGTACGACCCTGGCAGTTTTGGTTCAGCTCACGTTCCGTGCGTCGAATATGCTGTTCGTTCAGGACGCCGGAAGCAAGGGTGGGATGGAGCGCGTATTGACTCGTATGTGCGGTTGCGAAGTCCTGTTCTAGCTCTTTCCTGGTCTTCTCCTTCTTTTCTGTGTGCTTCTGAGAGTTCATTTTTGAACCCATACGCGCCCTGATCTCCTCTGCAGTAATGAGATCAATGTCATTCTCTGGTAACTGCTTGAGAACATCAGAAGTCGATCTTCTTGCCGCAGGTGAAGCTGGAGCAATTCCTGCAATCTCATTTGCTCCGGTCCCTTTAGATGATGAGTCATTGGTTGACAGCGATATTATTGCATCATGAATATCCCTGGGCTGATCCATGGACGGCTGATGTAACGAAACATTCGTTTCTGTGCCTGCCTGCTCTACTGGACATAGCAGTCTCTTCGCTTGAGGTTTCCATTCCGAGCTCTTTCCAGGCCAGATAGGCCATCCCTCGTTGTCCTTGTCTATAGGTTTAATCTCTTTGGCATATTCCCCTGTATGCTTGATCTGTTGGTTCGAAGTATGCGGATCCTGGCACTGAGCTGCGCTTACGGCCCTATTCGTATTCTCGCCTCTGTTGTCGATGTATGTTAGTTTCTGTTTCTGGAAGGGTTCCATAGATTTGATTTGAAGAGGAAACCAACCGTTGAGGAGGAGCACATCCAAAATACGGGTCATCTTTTGGCATATCAAATCTCCTATTCTTCTTCTCTTCTACCTTTCGGTCCTGTCTCTCTTTCATGCCGAACAAATCCTCCTTCTGGGGCGTCAAAGCCCTTTCGGATTTCTGCCAATCTCGAATCCCAGAAAGCATCGAAGAGTAAAATTCTCTAATGATTCTCTGATCCCCAGTGGAAGGCGCAGTACCCATGAGGCCATTCCAGGCAGCTTCGTTTGGTGACAGGATATATTTGTAGGTAGAAGATTTCCTGTCCAGAGCTGTTTGTCTCCAGTCGGTGTCTTCTTCGACAGGAGATGCTCTTCTGTTCATGGTAGTCTTTTTCCAATCTAGCCTTATGTCGCCATAAGAGCTATTAGTCCGAGAGGAAGTTGCTGAATTTAAATCGTTAGATGTTCCAATTGAACTGTGGGGTTTAGCAGCTTTAGCCGCAGAGAGAGAGTCCCGTTCTATATTATCCATCGGCCTGCCACTTATATTTTCCGATTGAGACACCTTTTCACTGCTGGATGACTTCTGCTCAGGGGTAGCCGTCAAGTCCAGACTTTCTTCCTTTCCTGCAGGCACCTGTTTGTCGGCATTTGAGTTGTTCCCAGACAATGAAATTTTGCTCCCGCTTTCAGTTTTCTCGGCTTCCTTTTTATTCTCCTGCGGCCGTCTTGGGTCGGAAGGTGAGGCTATGCCGGTGGAGTAATCCTCTGTATAATACTGCCTCTTGTAGAACGGTGCATGTGAACCTAGATTTGAGGACCCGGTAGGGGGCTTTCTGGTGGAAGAGGATGTGGGTTGGATGCCATCGTTGGTCTGGCATGCCCTGGGTTCCGGCCTATAGTAACGCTCTGGCCTGTTATTCTCTTCAGATAGAACTGTGTCCGTAAATCAGCATTTTGATTCATGCTCTCCCACACAGTGTTCCACTCACTTCGTTCCTTTTCCCTCTCTATCCTCCTCTCTTGCATCTGTCTCTCCCAATACTTTTCCTTTCCCACCCGCTTCTCCATAGCCTCTAGACTCTTAACCAATCCTGTCGGGAAGACTTTATATACCCAATTCCAATCCTTTAATCCCTTCCCATTTAACATATCATGCGAGGCCCCGAATATAGCTTTATAAGGAGATTCTGACAATCTCCGCTTCCAAATTCGATAGTGCTGAAGTTGTATCCACTCGAGATCCGAAATATCGGCTGGCCGTCCATCGTCATTGTTGTGTTGGGCCGGGCGAGATGGGGAGCGAAAGAAGGATCGAAAGCAGGTTCGGGTGCGGAGGGTTGGGGCGGACTTGAGGGCATAGCGTCGAAGAGAAGCCCCAGAATAGGGATAGGAGGTAGGACGGTAGCAGGGCATGGCGAGGATATATGACTATCCGGATATAGACGGGTTGGTTGAAGAGTGGTAGGAACTGGAGATCCGTCTGCGGGCAGAACACTGGTGATCAACACCCGCATAGAGAACTGTCCAAAGTTTAAATATAGTTCGCTAGATACTACCAATATTTAAGAACTGAATCTCATTTAACGTCGTTCGTTAGAGTTCTCGGAAATCGACAAGTAAGACAGGCGCTTGGAAGGCTGAGATCTGAGGATTATGAACTTCAAGAACAAACAGCTTAAAGCACATCTGTAGACGAAATGTACTTTAGACCAACGTAGAAGTGAAGGATAACAGAGTAATGAACTATAGCTTCCTGTGAGTTGTAAGAAGGATGCATGATCGAGCTTCATGATGCCGTCTCGTACCCCTCCAATCCAGCCTATCAGCATGCGGGGTACACTACCAATCAGAAACGTGGGGAAGGAACTGGTGGTCTGTGCACTCGAGATGAACGCCTTCCCGACTTCCTCCATAAATATTGTTTAAGATTCTGATTGTATTCTTAGATAGAGGTCTTTAACCGTTTCGACTCCTCTAATATACCATTCTCGCAGACACCTTTCAATAATCGATGGAGATCTGTATATCGTTGAAAGCTAAAATAGTCTGTGTGGGAAGTTATGAAACTTATGGATAGTTATATCATGACCTGGGGGCCAAGGAATAATTCAAGGGGTGAAACTAATGAATTCACACTCCTCTATTGGTAAAGCCCGCCTTTAAAAGCTTTGAATCATCTAGTCGGAAATAACCCCTTTACCAACTCTTCCACTTTGTCGTACATCTCTCCTTCCTCCTTCCCTATAGCCCTCTTAACAATAATAGGAATCTGGTCCTGCCCAACCTTGTAACTCTTTAAATCGTGGTCCAACTCCAACTTTCTAACAAGCTCCAATATCCGATCTCCAACCCTCTTCGCATCTTCCTTGTTATCGCCACTACTCTTCTCCCCAATAAACGGTATCAACCTCGCAATCTGCTCCGCAGCCTCCGCATCCTCTGCCTTCAACTTAACCACATGTCCAAGAGTTAAGCATGAAGTAATCCCATGCGGAATTCCATATGGACTCCCCAACGCATACCCCAACGCATGACTCAACCCCAATCCACCCTTAATATTCGTCCCCAAAAATCCTAAACTCGCAAAACTCGCTAGCTGCAACCTCGTAATCGTATCCTCCTTCTTCCCCTCCTTAAACTCCACCAGCCCCTCAAACAACTGCCCTGCAGCCTGCAGCGTCATCCACCTGGCCGGCATCTCGCTTGCCGTAGGATGATATAGCAACTCCACCGCATGATCGAGCGCCCGCAGTCCAGTGCTCAACCACAACCGCTCCGGAGTGTGTTCAGCGAAACTAGCATCGTAGAGTACAACATGTGGGACCAGATCTTTCCCTCTAACACCGGTTTTCACGCCATTGGATTCAGTGTAGCCGGCCATCATTGTGCATTCGCCTGCTGAAAGTGTGGTCGGGATCGCAATGTGGTAGAGGTATTTCTCAGTCTTTTCGTGCAGGCGATAGCTCACTGCTTTCGCAGAGTCGATGGGACTGCCGCCACCGATGCTGATTACAGTGTCGATGCTTTCATCCTTTCCTACAAGCTCTGTAGCTTGGTCCAATGCCACGACGGGCGCGTGTTCCCCAATCTTAGAGAATGTGCCTGCATGTCGGTCTTGACCGAGCAGTTCTTCGACTTGTCTGACAAGAGGCGTTCTTGTGGCAAGTGAAGTCCCGGTTATGATGAAGGCTTTCGAGGAGGAGGAAGGGAGGGCGGAGATGAGGTGTTTAGAAACGCTGCCGGGACCGTAGTGGAGCTTTTGAAGTTGAGTGGGCTGCCAGAGGCCGGAAAGGGGGCGGTTCGTTGCTTCGGTCATTGTAGATTTTGGTCTGTAGCATGCAAGCGGCTTTTGGCTCTGGAAGATGAAATTGGCGGAATTGTAGAATTTTAAGGATGGTATTGGAGCTCGAGGTAGTTGTTTAGAGCTGTAGGTGCGGATTGATGCTTGGATGATGACGCAATTGCGCTGCTGGAGGGAACGAGCTCGTGCTATGGGATGAATATTTGCCTTTAAAAGCATGGATACCTCTTTTCGGCCGCGGATTCTGAGTTCCAAGCTGTCAAGCTAAACGCTTTGTGATTTTGCCGTGGAAGCTTGGGGGAACATTATGAGGGGCATGACGATGGCGGGGTTAAAAAGTTAAAGCCGAGGATAAGCATGCTCTAAAGTATTGATGGAATTCTCAATACAAAGGCCTATACGAGATATAACTCACAGTTCTAGTGCTTATAGCGCGGGAAAATCAGTAGCAAAATCGAAATATAACCAGAGCATAGATAACCAGAAGACGAGCAAAAAGAACAGAACAACAAAAACATACAACAGCTGGGATTCTCACGTGGTCACCCACCGCAATACTAGCCAGCCGGTCAGAAGCTTAAGTACGGCTGATCGGACGGGAAGCCCTGTATTCTTCTGCCTATGGTCGTATGTATTAGTTCAAGTAAAATTTTAGTTTATCACTAGGAATTTTTCATATGATCTCACTTCCACGGCCTCCGCTCATGGAGCAAATTGTTCCTCCTCCGCTCTTCTCTAAGCCACTGCAGGCGGCCCTAAACCGTTTTTTTTAAGTTGCGGTTCATAGCAAAGGCAACTTATAATAAGGAAGAATCACTACGGAGTATCGATTTTATTTTTCGCCTTTCTGTTGGGCTTGCGCACTAATCTAATCTAATTCAGGCTTTCAGACCGGTGACGGTGAAAGCATAAGACTGAGGATATTCTTCCCTATGCTAGCAGAGGAGGTTCTCTAGACTATCTCGAGTAGCATCAATTCCAGAGGTGCTTTTGAAAAGGTAGGCCCAACCAAATCCAAGGTTAGTCTGCTTAGATGATAATATCTGAGAAGCTGGCGTTAGCATCGGGGTCCATACCCACCCCGGCCCCAGGGTCCCTTCCACGGGGTTGGTAAAGCTTGATTTTGCTTATTTCCAATCTCGCTGTGGAATTGAGGCTGTGTTAGAGTCGTACTCCGAATAGGATAAAGTTTGATGGTCGTGGGCAACAAAAGTGAACATACTGGATCTGTGTTCCATCATCTCAGCCCTTGTTAGAGTGTTCAGTCACCAAGGTGCTATCCGAATGACTTGACGGTTTTGCCACTCTGTCGGTCGGATATACCCTGCTTGAGAGATTTCATATGATGTTCGATTTACTGATAATGGGCCCTGGAGGTAGAGATTTCGACGCGGGTAGATCGAAATCAGCGGTGTGAAAGAGAGCTATCCGATAGAGCGGGACTAATGAAAGACAAGCCGACAAGGAACGTTGAGTTGCCGGTAGGGCGTAGTTGTCAATATCACCAACTTTGGAATGCGGAATTACACCGCACAAGGGTATAGAATTGGACGTGTGACAGGAACTCCGAAGAAGGAGAGTGAAAGGAGAGGGAGATCAAACTGAAACGAGAACTCACCGTAGTTTTGGCAGATTCCGTCTCACACGCGAGTTTGTTTATGGTAAAAAGTATGTCGTTCTGGACCGTTTTATCAAAGTCCCGATTAGGAAAGCCACGATGCTTTACCGAATGTTAGTGCATTGGCCGCGTGGGCGCCTGATCGCTTCTATTCACCAGCCTCCAACAACACTGAAAACTAAGTTAACAGTAGTTCTCTCTAATAAGGGGTAATCGTGGGGTGCAAGGTATGGATCTCAACTCGGTTACTCCCGGTGTCCGTAATTTGCTACCTTTTGCGACCTAGCTCCATCTCCTTACTTTATCCGCGGACCAAGTTGAGAGGCTGGTAATTGGACGAAGGAGGAGATACGTTCATTACGTTGCAGTTGGACGAGTTTGTCAGCGCGGGGGCGGCCATGGCGTGCTTATCCGCAAGAACCAGCACGTGTGAATGTGTTGGTGGAGGCTTCAGCCTTATTTTGGCCTTTCGTGCGTTGGCCAATACCAGGGCGAATTTCGAGGAGGTACGGAGATACATGTGTCAGTCAGCATGGAGAACAACCGGCAGCAAATATGGGTCGGAGAGAGCTGCAGGTGTGGTGTGATTACTGAGGGGTTATCTCTAGCCATCAACGCAGGCTGCTGTGATGCCATACGGGATACCGTGTCGAGACGAGAATGTAGCTGCCACACCTATAGCAAGTATACAACAAGAGTGATCCCAAGATTCTGGAATGAGGGTAAAGCATGGCGAAGCTTGATTTGTGGATCCCAACAATAAATAAGATGTTTTGTATGACAGAGCAACAAGTTCGAAACCTACAGCCGAGAGGAAGTTTTTTTTTTGGTTTTTTTTTTTTTTTTTTTAAAAAAAAAGGCCTATCTTGCCCTTGTCTACCGTCGCGGTTAGCATCGCTCCAGTTAGATATCAGTGATGATATTTTCGCGCCCTTCGTTTGACATTCTAGGTCCTCACTGTCAGATATGTCCCGATTATATCCGAATCCTGATCGACGACAGCGCGGGTTCTCATTTACGTCCTTAATATTCAGTCAGATTGATTGGCTTATCAGGGCTGTCAGACATCGTCAGATTGCGTGTTCTCATGCAGCGAAGAAGCGAACGGTCTGTTCTGCTTCAGCCACAAGAAGAGGGGGAGGGTGGTCGATAAGTAATCAAGAATGAAGCTTGTCGGAAAGCGGTGCGTGATAAAATAATGTACTTACAGTTGCCGAATCGGCGTCTTCGGGATGGAAGGCCGGTAAGGCTAATGATGCCGGCGGCAGCTCAATCAGCCTCGTTTTTCAGGCAAACGCTCTTCGGCATTTCTTCATACTCGTCAAGTCCCAGCTGGTCCATCGTCATTTAAAGAGCCTTATCCATCATATACCGTGGAATGGGTTCCACAACTATTTTTGTTTGCTAAAGACCAAAGATCAGCAAGGTATTGCTAGTTACTGCGTTCGTTGTTTCGGACACCGCTCGCTGCTCGGACAGTACAAAAGTCCGCGTCTCAAAATGCCTAGGGATAAAATGAGCGGTATCGCAACAGGTCCATATTGCCAAAAAGTCCTCAGGCGCAACTCTTGAAGAAATATTGGATAGGTGTGATAATCGGCAGCGCAACTACCATGTCTATTTTTGAAGCGACCGCCAAACTGGCCCATGCGCACAGGCCAGAAGCTTGCATTTAGAGGTCAAAGAGTCGGTGACGCTGGCATAAGGTGGGATTAGGGCGAGGACCGGCAGAAAATTCTCCTACAAATATAGAGTGTGTTAAAATGGTTTGTCGGGAAGACTAACATGTAACAGGCAACTCAAATAAAACTGATCCTAGACAAGCGATCATCACGGTACAGGATACGTACTGCTGTTGAGCTTAAGGTTTTGAGTCCTGTGACTCTGAAAGATACTCTATACGAGGGATTGAGGACCAGACTTTCTTCGCCTTCTCCGAAGTTATCGAAAATAAGAGATGAGCGATATCAGAAGGCTCCAATGCATGCATAACCTATAGCTGATGGCGTTATAGATTGGAGCGCTCCCGTCATTACGTGGGCAAACATCAGTACACAACACTCTCCTCTTCTTCGGCCATACTTTAAGAGCTTGTTGGAAAAGTCTTGGAAAATAGGCATTTTTCACATGACTAAGAGAGTTGGTGAATAACCAACTGCGTCTCTATCTCGCCGTTCCTAATTTCAATCTTCCCGCTCTCTTTACAGTCTCCATTCTCTGGACGCCCTGCATTCCCCCGATTTGGTATGGCGTGCAGCATCTCCCATAATTTTATCAAAGACCAGATATGGTCTAGTGTGCCGCTCTATGCATATCCCCATGTCGATTGCCGCTTCAAATGCAACCACTACAACGTCTTCGGCCACTCTAAGTTCAAGAATAACAACAACAGAAAAGATGGCTTTTCATGGCTGTCACTCCAGTGCCCAGAGATCCGGGCTAGTGGGCCGAAAACAGCTGGGTGAATGACTGACACAGAGCGGCATCATGCACTCATTCTCGAAGAGCAGCCCTGTACCCCCCTCCAACACCCCCCCCCCCCCCATCTAGAGGCAGGGTCCATATCCTCGTCGCCCGTTAAGCTTGTTGCTACTGCAACTTAGCTGTGGACTTTACTGACCCTTGCTAATGCCGCTTGTCCCCAAATTCCGCTGCCTGACAACGGGATAATCCCGAGCTCATAGCTTCGCATTGGCGTCCATCTGTATAAGATCTCGGCCTGCCCTTGAGCGAGTAAGCCCACATTCCCAAAACATATTCAATTGCCATCCAATATATCTCTACCTCACCTTTTACCTTGGCCTTCACCTCCACCTCGGCTTTTACCTAACCTAACATTCTTCCACTACAAAGTATCCACAAAGTACCTACAATATATCTACAAAGATCTACTTTGCTAGCGCCTAGACTCTCTTACCAGGCACCGTCCCTCCAATCGAACAAATATTCTCTCCTCTCTTCGTCTCCTAGTTATCCCTCCCTAATCTCACATATGGACCCTCAACCATACGAATATTGGGGTTTCTCCCAGCCACAATATGTCCCCGCTCACCAGACATCTGTATTCGAGCTGCCTCCGGATCTCTCCAAAGTCCCAAGCTTAAGCGGATCACCCGTAAGTCTGCGCCGTTAACTTCGCTTCGCGAAATCCTAACCGTTTCAAAGGTTTCTTCCACATATGACCATTTCCCTGCGCCAATACAACAGCATGCCTACTATCCTCAAATAGCCGACGAGCAACTGCCAATACACACCTACCAACTCCCCATGACACCTTCAGATTTTGGTTCAGAGCACGAATCGCCATACTGCAGTCCCCGACCACTACATCATCCAGACCCAGTATATGCGCATCAGTCCGCATCATTACAACCACCACCACCTCAAGCAGGAGAGCGGCAACATGCTACTTCAGGGGTAAGTGGCTAACCCTGTTCACATGTTTTCCTTGCGGTTTATTAATAGCATGACAGCGCCGGAGAGCCCAGAATCGCGCAGCCCAGCGCGCCTTCCGCGAACGCAAAGAAAAGCACGCTCGCGACCTGGAAACCCAACTTAATGCGCTCACTGAAAAGTACCGCACGCTCGAATCATCGCATAACGAACTCAATGCGGCGTACGAGAAGCTCCGGAAGACGATCGAGCTATTAATGAAGGATGACGATGAGGATGCGGAAGGGGAGGATGAAGAGAGCTATAACGGCAACGTAGGAAAAAGGAGGCGGTCAACCCAAAGCGACACCCTTCGGAAGCTACTAGAGATATTACACGGAGAGTTCAAGGGGATTGGGATGGTGAAGAGCGAGCAGAATTGAGCTCCGCTGCTCTAATATCTTTCCTCTGTTTCCTCCTTAAGGATGTTTTACAGTCTTTCATTTTTGGATTTCAGGCTTTGCGGCGTCACGGCGTACACCTGGTGGGAAATACTCTCATTCTAGCCTGGTGTTCATGGCGTTTTTCTTCTATTTCTCAAAACACGGAGTTGTAGAGCCTCCTTTCCGTCTATGGTTTTCTCTCCAGTATAAAGTCCACTCTCCTTTTTTGCATAGAGGGCTTTTCATAAGAACGGGTTACGGCCTTTATGCGCTCAATGAGCCCCTAACACCTACCCTGCACATAGCAACGGAGGTATATAATAAGAATACGAAGATCAATGAAGAGTTTAAGATAAAATTTCATGCGCTAGTAGCGACCTACACTGCACTAGCCTCCACTGAACTGTGACCAGCACCACCAGCGACCTGTGACTGACTCCCGTCCGTCCGATCATTCCCACAATTCAGACTTCCTGACGGACAAAGGCACGAAACAAGCTATTGGCACCAGCATCGTACCTTGATTCTTCGCCAATCAATGACGGTTTCCGGCCCCTGTCGGCTGTTCCCACTACCCGTATGTCTCCAGATGTCTCTCTCGTCAGACACCAAACAGCGGAATTATGTCCAACTGCAGAAACGAGGGTCTCTTATCCTTATTTCTCGCTTCCTATGGTCAGACCATCTTGAACCATGGTCCATCCTGACAAATTGGAAACGTCTATTCTAATCGGCGTTGGGTGTCCCATTGTATACGAGATGAATGAGAGACATTTCTAAACATGATCCTCCTCTTCAGCTGAAAGTATTGCCATGTATCACTTTACTCAATACACCAGCATACTTTACAGTCCATGCCCCTGAATATAGGGCTTTGGAAGTCCATTCAGAACATGCATACCACGGTTTGCCATATAAAGATAAGAAACGCTTCCATAGCAACACTTCTTGATTCCACGGGCCCCTTCCATCGGATAACCTCCACATTCTTGCACCAGGCCAAACTACTGGCCTGACCTCAACCTCATCCCCGAATTTCCCACCAACCCGAGACCGAAACAGCGCTGTCCTCCGTTCCCCTAGATGGTATCGCGGCCGCTCCGAGACATGGGTCTAACAAAGCGGGCTCTGCAATGCGTCGCCAAGCTGAATCGGGTCCGTAAGGCTAGCCGGGTGTCTTCATGGGCGGGCTTGGTTAGGAAGAAAGGGTACTGAGAATCGGGCACAGATGGGGTGAATGGTAATCGCCGATATAGGATGGGTCTTGCCAACATTGGCGTCAGAACTTACCGAAAGTTCACAGATGAAGAGAGATCAAACGCATGGTACTTGTAGAGCAAAGACCACTTTGCATGCCGGAATGTAGGCCATGCAGTAAGACATATGTATAGAACATGCAGAGAAGCAACGTGGAAGCTGTCAGACTGACTGGCGTTTTTGGCGTTTTCGTCTCGGATCGAGTTGAAAGTGCCATGTACTGGTAGCTGTCCAAAACTTGGATGTTACAGTCTGGCCCATGGGATCCTAAATTTTGGTGGTAGTCGGATATGACACTTCTCGGAGCCGTCCGACATCGTCGTCTCCATACGCGGCTCGGCCAATAGTTCCTCTCCCACACTGGTACGTTTCATGCAGCCTCCAATATATGTGAAGATCCCACTGTACCGTTCGCTAAGCCTTTTCCACGAGGTACTTCAATAGCACAAAAATAGCAACCCTCCCCCGGCCTCTGTTAAACGGGAGTCGGAAACGGGCCCTAACCAAGCGGCTCTTGCGCAAACCTTGAATCTGAAAAGACTGCCGAAAGAACGACATGGATAAAAAGCTTAACGAGAGGCTGGAAAAGTGAAAGTGAAAAGAAAGTTTTGGGGCTCGTGGTCCTCGCTCTCGGACTTAACGTGGAGATGGGTTAGCGGGAGGCGCTAAGAGGAAACTTTAATGCAACATCGTACTAAAAATAGAATCGTGATGGAACCGAAAATATATGCGAACCCCGAACACGTGATTGGTGGGGGTTGAAGATGTGGGATTGCGTAGGGAGAAGTTCGGATCTCACAACGCAGAGGTTGGAGAGCTACAGGTAATTCTTTTTGCTTTTTCAAGGCTGCTGGAGGTCCATATCCGACCGGGTAGTTATCTCCTTAGGTACAGTAAGAAGCTTCGAATTGATCAGCAAACATCGACCACGTTTTCCGCTGCGGTCAGACTACATTCGCGAATGTAATGATACTTCACTATCGGTTAATCCGCTGTATGTGTAGTAACCTCGAAATAGATCAGATAGTTTGCGAGTAAAGCCACCAGGACTCTATCTTACGAAAAGCAAACTCAAATTTTCGCTAGAGTGAGAGAAGAGCCTTTTCTCCTTGGTAGAATCCGATCACTGATAAAAGATTGCCTGAAATAGAAGGCATTAGTAGTTTGAAAGTGCCGGTGGTTCGAGAGCAATGGAAACGGACGCAGGTCTCCAATTTTTCCAGATCTTCTCGCCGTTGATGCCATGGGGTCAAGTGGCCTGTAAAGGCCCGTGGATTGTAAGTTTTCCGAAGTGCAAAGCTTTGACAGTGCTTGAAATAGAACTTGGTCCATAGTGCCATGCACGGGTGATCGTCTATTATGACCGAGGAGTAGAGAGGCGAGAGAAATAGATACGGAAGAACAGAGGCCTTGGCAGGGTCCTTAAATTGCTAAACCACCTCGGACGACTGCCGACGATGAGGGGAAAAGTGGAATTTTATCAGATACCGAGGGCATGATAGAATCGAAAGGAAAGTGAAGAAGCCCTAGGGGATGGCATAACAGTGTATTCATTAATTAGGTGCTATTCTCAAACCAGGACGCCGTTCCGAATGCGCTAATACAGTTTCTAGAAGGAGTGCTCCTCATCATGTTTTCGTCTCAATCCTTCTAAGAATTTCCCCAATTTAACCCTCATACCGCCAGCTCTTGCTTAACACGCAATATTCGCAGCCGCAGCCTTAATATTGCGCCCAGGCTCCGCAACGACGAAGTCCTCCGCCGTCAATGGCCTTGTAAACATCAAGCATCCCGTCGACAAGACACCTCCTTCGGTGTTGTAGTATCCCTTGGGCACAATCAACTTCTCAGCCCAGTATGCACCCTGGCACTCTGTATGGTAGCCATAGCCATAGCACTGCTGGAAGCATTCCAAAGACTTCGCTTCCCGGTCATAGTCGATATCTCCATAGTATGCTTCATAAAGAATTGACTTGCGGGTTTCTTCCTTGAGTTGAAATGTTTGGTCGGCGGCTGCATCGACTGGGAAGGGAGAGGTTATGGAGCAGGTAGAGGGGATTGGTGTGATTGCTGGTCCGCCGGCACGGGCATTGAGCGTGGTTGGGAGGGCGGACGTGAGGCCGAGGAGAACGGGGAGGATGATTGATGAGGTGAGCATATTGATGATAGTGATGAGTGGACTTTGAATATAGAGTAGTAGAGTTGAGTTTCAGCTATGTTGAGGGAAGCAGACAGACTTCCGGAAGTGACGATAGAAAAAATGAGGAATTGAGTCGAATTAAATGCTTGTAGCTAAGAGGCTGAATATAAGCCGTTTGCTGGAAAAACTGTCGTAAGTGTTGGTTAGGATGAAATCTGAAGGCGGCTCAGGCGGCGTATATAAGTGACTGGAGAACAGCGTAGGGTCTGTTCACTACAGTGTGACGATATCTATCTATTCTCAGTAAGCAATTCGCAGTTCAATTATCGAATTCCCTAATACAGGGCAGTGGTATATTGCTCTGCCTATAATAGTGCAGCGTTCATGTCGCAAATTCCCAGGAGGAGTCGGGTCGATCAACAGATCAGCTGGAAGTAACGTCATGGCTGTGCGACGAAAACACAATGAATACTTTCGACACTCAACGTTACTTTATTGGCTGACTGGGCTAGAGGCACAGTGGAGGATTCTGTGGTTTGCTGATGCGGCGTAGTATTCAGAAAGCAAGATGAGCGTTCTGAATGGTGCAGTGTGGTGTTCTGGAGATAAAAATAATACCGTCGCCGCCTCCGTGTCTTCCAGCAATTGTAGCTTGGCTAGTGGCGGGGATCATAGGGACAGGGGTGTGTATTGTAGCTGATGTCCGACCTTATGCCTCAATTTGTTATTCCTTCCCCTCTTCTGGTCGCCTTACGCCCGGACAACATAACAGAAGCGGTCTGCTGAACTATTGTACTAGCATTGCCATCCTTCCTAGGTCTAATCGGTTCTAATCGGTTCTATTATCATGTCCGCTGGGGTTTTCCGGATGATGTATTCAGCTCCAGTTAGAACCTGCTAAAAAGTAATCATTGCGATGTTACATTTGTCTCCATGAATCTGTTATACTGATATTAGAAAAGTAAAATTCCTGAGCTATGACTGGAACCTTCTTCCTGTACATTAAACTCTCCCTTTATCCCTCCAAGTCTCCAAGTTAGATCAAGAGATGGTATTATCAGAGAGAGGAGAAGGCCTTTTCCAGTTAGAGCATTGAAATAGCCATCTTGTTATTATAGCCTTCTAGCGTTTCTAGGCTACAGTTTAACTTTCCATTCTGGTAGTGGCTGATTTGCTATAGGTATTACAGTTGACGGCTCCAAATTGACTATCATTTCTATATCTTTATCATTATTGTGTATTCACAGACCCCGATTGGGAACCAGGTGGCACATTAAATTGATTGTTATATTAAGGTTGACTGATACGGTCGGCGGTTCTTTTTCAAAGGATTCGCAAAGAGACTGCTTCGTGCTCCAAATACATCATAACCTCTACAAGACATGAACCACGAGTAGTATCTTTCTCTGGGCTTCAGATGCCATAACAGTAGAATGATTATGATAACGATATCCCCACTCCTCCGACAAGCCTGAACTCAGGCGGTTAGTAGTAAATCTATCTCCTTACTTTACAAGACCTAAGGCCTATCCTTGCTATAATCCTTAACGTCTTTTGCACTTCAACAGAATTACAGATTATGGAACCAAACTCTAAGGGAACGAAATAAATTGGCTTATACCCTCTAGTAGTAGCTCAAACTCCAGAGCAATCTTTTGCATTTAGAGCCTCCTCTTAGACGACAGAAAACCAATAAAAAACATATCAAATCATATGAGCAAGCAGCGTCATATGGCTACCAACAATATTTTGAAACGTTATAGAGTCCCATACCCATGCGTTTTCGACGCAGGCCCAGATACAGGGCAGGCAAGGGGCGGAGAGGTAGAGTAACCACAGAACACTGGAGCAGCTTTAATACAGTAGCCCAGGAAATGAATAGACAGAATCAAAAGAGCCTCAATCGTGGCCACGAGACGCAACAACTTTACTTCAGGAGCTCAAAAAGAAAACAGACAGATTCGGAGGATCAATGACAATGGCTACAGGTCGTAGTAGGTTGTGTGTCGAAGAAAGTAGAGTATGCCACCTGTTGTTTTCCAGATATGCAGCCCGAATGTCCGTCTGGTGATAGGCCCAACTAAAGGAAACAAAACAGAAAAACAACTATAAGACATAGAAGGAAGAGGTAGCACTAGGGTTGAAGCTGCGAGATCCAGCGTGTAAATAGCCATAGAGGTCTCAGGTTAGGTTTGTTCCGGCATGTAGGCTGCGAGCCAAAATCCACCAGTTCGCCTTCTTTTAATTGATCTATAGCGTCCATGACCTCAATTCAAGGAAAGGCTCCCAAAAGATCTTAGAGGAACTGGTTCGACTACGAGAGGAAAGAGGATATTAGATAGTAATCTAAGCAGACCGGCGGAGGGAACCCTCTTGGATCGATAGTAAAAGAACACTTGCTACTATCTGATGTAGTGTTGAGTAAAAGCAAGGGCATATCATGCAACAGAAGAAGACTGGCGACCGGAAAAAGATCCACGGAAAAGGCCTAACGTGGGAAAGTTGAGTCCATCCATAGAGAATGCATTCACCTAACGGATCCAGTCGGCCTCATAACCATAACCGAACCAGTAAACCAAGGCACGAAATAACATGGATTGTGGGGTGGAAAGAGGGGTACTCGTTCGTTATTTATAGATACAAAATTCATAGCAGAGTCTCCGTACTCGTACTGGGGTTCCGTTTGCTGACCGAGAGCCCTACTGAAACCATTTCTGATAGAACGCCCAGCACGAGAAAGGAAGTTGGAACCGCCGTCATCCTTTTGATTTAATTGTAGGGCTTGCGTTTTTTGTACAGATCGCGCGTCTGGTAAGCACGTGGGAGACCAAGTTCCTTGAGGATGAACTGCGCGCGTGAGAAACGGCTGATAATTCTGTTGACTACCCAGCTAATCCAGCGCAAAGGAGACACAAGGCACTCAATAAGGTCTAACAGAAGCTTGAGAAGAAATAGTATCCGTATCCATAGGGTCCACAGGCAGTACCTCCAGCGAGATGGCTCGATCACAAGTTCTTCTGGTACGACCTCCTGGTTCAAGGCCTTGCCAAGCTGTGGAAACCGCAAACCATAGGCACAAAAAATATCTTAGTTTGTAAAAGAATAGATACGCACCTGTCCGCCCGGATTTAGAATGGTCCTTGATATCTAGAGAAGCGCAAGGTTATGGAGGTTGTTTAGTAGGTTATCAAAGTCACTAGTTGTTGCGTGGGTGGTGTTAGAAGGAAGAGCGTAAACAAAAGAATACGGTTGCCATAACTAAATCGTACCGTAGATGAAATGTGCGTCATACAGGAGGAAGATACACAAGATTGGCGGAGACAGATCCGATTCGCTAGGAGGTTGCTTCATCAGGGCGGGTGACCAGTGCTCGTATATCTTTGCTGTACGAGAGATATCTTCGTCCATGGCTGAATACATGCATATTGATAGCAGTCACCGCTCCACCCTAATCAGTTCTTGATGAACTGCGGTGGGGACTTATATCAAGGGAAGGGGGAACCTGTAGAGGCTCATCCGAGGCGCCGGAATAACATGGTTCGCGACTAGTCGGCATGAATAGCATCGCCCCCTTATGACACATCCGCACGAGTCACCAATGAAAGAAAAGGTAGACAACTCCTGTGTTGAGCAGCATAACCATACACTATCAATGAAAGCACAGAAGCATTGAATAGAAGATAGATGGAAACTTATAAATGAAGAGAGTTTGTAAAGCTAAGGAGAGGGTAAACTCGTTAAAGAAAGAAGAAAGAAGTAAATAGAGTGGAGCAGCGAAATGACTTTGATGGATGAATTGGCATGGAGAGCGTTGTAGATAGAATAATTTCTTGCTTTACCTTCAAGAAATGGCTGCGACTTCAATATGACCATTTGGAGTGTAGTCACAAGGGCGCAGGAGTCCGCGAAAGTCGGAGACTTGTCCAATTGAGGATCACTGAGATTATGCCTGAGATGCCTTTGGTGTCTTGATGCATCAATTCAAGCTCAACACAAGGAGTATAGCCGGGTATTCCATGTTAACGTATGAGAGATCCATTCCAGCCAGAACCCATCCCAGAGCACGATGTTAGAAAGAGGAGGCTCCGCCTTCGGGGCAGTGATGCGGGTACACAACCATAAAGATGGCATGTACTATGCCCAATATAATGACATCAGGCTGAGGGACTAGATATTAGTTTTGTTCTACAGGATCGCCAGATCAAAAGAGAATGCAAAGGTGTTCAGGATGTGCGGAAGTTTGGAGAGTGGAAGTCAGAGGTTCGACGTCGGATGTTGACAAATCCAGACACCAGCAAATCATATGTTTGCAGGTCCCATTTTTCACGTGCTCTTCTCGAAGGCCACGCCTACAACGTAAGAATATAATTTGAGGCTCTATGAGAAGCATGAATAAAGGTGAGGTAAGTTTACCATGGTACCGCTTTATTCTTCATCATCGAGACGGTCAGACAGGGTTATAAAACTTCTCTCTCCACTATATACGTTTGCTAATCTGTACAGTTTGAAAAGAAAAAGATGTATTGCAGTAGACTGGCTACTGCATTCAAAGATACAGTCTCGGGCGGCAGCACTACAGGCGGGCTAATCAGCAGAGTGATTTCAGTCGGCTGGCGGTGAAACCAATGCATCGCATCCCATACTATTGCCCAGCTACGCTAACTGAGAAAAGCGAGGAACGCTCGAAAGATATCTATCCTCTGTCCTAAGAAGCCCGTAGGAGCTCCATTCTACTTCTCGCCGGGAAAGAAAGACGGCTCCCCACTCCTCACAGGCACCGTCGGAGTAGCAGGCTCATCAGCCGAGCCTGGTGTCGGGAGCTGCGGCCACCCAGGATAAAACGGCGAAGCCGGTGCATCAGAAGGTGCCGGGAACGGGAACGGCAACCCACCAGACGGAAGTGAGTAAGGAGGCACGCCTGAAGGGAATAGAAATGGCAGTTCGCCAGTTGGAATTGGGACAGGAGGTATGCTGGAGGGGAAGTTCCTGGGAAAGCCTGTTGAAAAAGGGAAGCCAGGTACCCCAGTCCCAGGGAAACCAGTCGGACGATATCCAAAAGGCGGAAAATTCGGGAATCCGCCACCGTGTCTGGGCAAAATGTGCATGATATTATGCGTCAACGTCGCAGAATCCACCGACTGTACCGGTGTCGCAAATCTGGGGGCGAGGTTGTAATTTATCTTGAGCTCTCGTGGTAGAATGATATTACTAGATGGCCAAGTCGCAGAAGGCGGAGTGGCGGATACGCTGCCTGTAAATATGGGGATGGATTTTCCAGTCACTATGGGGATGCCGGTTCCGGTGGGGTCACCGGGGCATGTTAGAAAGATGCAGCCTGTGGGAGATGCAGTGGTTGGGAGATTGCGTTCGTATGGGCGGTATATGGCGTTGTAGACGTTGCCTAGGGGGACTGAAAGCCGTTAGACTGCGGAGATGAGCAAGAGTGCACAGGACCTACTGGCAGCAGCATATGGAAGAAGAAAGAGAAGGATGGCTGAATGCATGATTTTGGCAGGCAGGTATTCTAAACGCAAATGCTTAAGAGAGACAGAGTAAGGACGACAATGAGTGTGAACTGGTCCAGCCAGAGATATGTTAGACGAATGCAGAGAAAGACAGATTGAAAAAGAAGAAGATCACGAGCTGAGATGGATAGACGTTGAAAAATGGGGGTGGTGGGCCTTTGATATAGAGAAACTAGAAGACCATTTTAATTACGAAACGTGATTGCCCATCTCTTTCATTTGTTTCTAAGCAATAGCAATCCTATGTAGATTTAATTGGCTCTTATTATATCGCGGACAACTACTGTTATACCGTCGACGCCGACAGATCAACAGACACTCGGCCTGTTCCTTGGAAGTAACCACTGAAGCAAGAGAGAAGGAGCTTTGGATTGAAACATCATGCGAGGGATGGCAGGGAAAAGATGTTTATAGCATGGGTGTTCATAACGAGTGTTTCGTAGATCCACACGCCGAGAAATACGATCCACCTTTCTCTATGCGGATCGTTCGGGGTGGCCATTACGGTCTCGATACTAAGTTGTTTCCATTATAATATCGAGGTCTAGTTGTGGCCAGATACCACAAATGACTGAAGATCCTAGGGGCCTGGGGAGGGTGACTTGGATGAAAGGAAAGATGAAACTCCATAGTCCGTTTCGAAGCGACATCGGTACGTTGCGATGGACACTGTCATTGGTGGAGAGAAGTTGAGAAAGAAACGAACCCGGATTCTGCCTGTTTGATGTCCTTGGGTTTCAAAAATGTCTAGCCAAACATTTAGGGGATTGACAGATTATCATGAAGCTTAATTTCTGCGACATCATTGGATGCGAGGTTTATTTCACGTGATTCACGTAAATACAACTCCAATCTTAAAATAACATAGAGAATTACGGCTAGATGGGTTCAAAGGCATTAAAAAGACACTAGAGAGTAAATACGAAAGAAGAACAGGTTGAATTTAAGCTATCTAAGAGAATCGGACTTCTTGCGTTGAAACATTGGTCTAGTAATTCCTGAATGCAAGTCTTTAGAATTGAAAGGGGATTTTTTGGGTGGAAGGGGGGGTGGCTTTCGTTCGAGATATGGTGTCCACCTTCAGTCGGCTGCTACATTTTGAAGAAACAAGTTCGGGATTAATATAATATAATACATCCACCGCTTGGAAGTATCGACAGAGAATGATGATGGGACATGTTGAATGCGATGGAGCGTAAGAATCGTGTGAAAGGTAAGAGGATGGCGGAGAGCGAATGCTTCGCTTACATAAAATGGTCTTGGCACGAGGCGGAACCACAAAATGGCGGAGCGGAATTTTAGCTTCCGCTTGGACGCGGCTTCACCTTCGAAACGCGCAGTCACTCACCACTGCCCAAGTCATTCACTTCACACCAACAGTTGCACCAAAATGCCTTAACCGCACCCACCTGGACATGTATTACATCTCGTCGACTACTAGACAACATCTTATCATAATCATTCACAATGGACGACTCGCCACGCTCTTCTAAGCGGAGGAAGATCGAGACGTCTGCCTGTAATGGCTCGAGCCCTGTTGCTGACAAAAGCTCCTTGAAGAGAGTATCCAGCAGAATAGCGACTCGCACAGCTTCTCTCACAACTATCGAATCTTTAGACGAGAACAGCTCGTTTATCCGAAAACGGAAAACAGCTAACAATACACCTAACACCAGGTCACGCAGGCGTGACGAGGAGGATGAAAAGGATGTGGATGTGTACGATGATTTCGAGGGAGCACTTGAATCCCCAATCTCAGAAAAGAACAGTCACCAGAGGCGAGGGGTTGACAAGACCTCATCGGCACCACACCCATCCAAAAGCTCACGCAGAACCGAACCGAAGAAACTTGATCCAACCGGCGAATTATTCAGTCGGCTTCGCGAAAAGGAGAATAAGCGGTTAGAGGTGGAGACCAAGTCTATCGATGCTCCAGACAACGTGGAAGCCGAATTCAATTTGGAGTCTGCCATTCAGAGAGACCTGGATGCACAACAATCTACTCTATCCGGACATAAGAAGGGCGCTAAACGGACAAGCGGGCTTGAAAATGGTTCTGCAATGAAAAAAAAGGAGAGTCCGGCGACTACCGGCCGGCGAAAGACACGACGAGCTGTGGAGACAGATGATGATGATAATGATGAACTCCAGCAACCGAAGGTGGTAGAAGCATCAACGCCATTGCGAGCACAGTCAATACGGGCTCGAGGTTCCAGCTCAAAAGCTGTCGCAAATACTGCAAATGGGATTGACGAAATAGCTCCAATGACACCTTCCAGGAAATCCACACAACGGCATCCAGTTCCTAAAGAGCAGTCTGCTTATTTTTTGCCTGTTCAAGAGGTTCCGAAACCGGCGCGGAACGCAAGGGCACGACGAGCAGCGAATCTCGCAGATCATACATACAACGAGGATGATATTGTCCCAATTCCAGACACTGAAGATACGGAGTTGTACGTGCAATTAAACGACCCTGGGGATGGTCATTCAGATATTGATGGTTCCAGTATGTTGGATCCAACGGAGCCCAGTCCTTTCAATGTCATTCGGAAAGAGCCTGTGGCTGCGCCAATCATGCATGCAGAACCGATCTCAGGCCATGGATTGGATCTCTTGAAGAAGATTGTCATGGAGCGCATTACCGGAAAGCGGCCAGCTCCTTTGGTTGGCCTAGATGCTGATTACCAAACTGTCCATCAACTTGTGGAACATACCGTCACCGCTGGAGAAGGCAATTCAATGCTCCTTATAGGTGCAAGGGGGAGCGGAAAGACCACGCTTGTCAATCAAGTCCTATCAGAAGTCGCAAAAGACAATGCTGAGGAATTCCACGTTGTCAGACTAAATGGTTTCGTCCATACCGACGACAAAGTTGCGCTTAGAGAGATCTGGAGACAGCTGGGCAAGGAGATGGACCTTGAAGAGGAGAACGGCGGTATAGGGAAGAATTATGCAGATACGCTGACTACTCTACTTGCGCTTCTATCACATCCTTCCGAACACACCGGTCAGCACACGGAACAGGTTGCGAAAGCTGTCATCTTTATTTTGGACGAGTTCGATCTCTTCGCTATGCACCCCCGACAGACCCTTTTATACAACCTGTTCGATATCGCGCAATCAAGAAAAGCTCCAATCGCTGTTCTTGGGTTGACCACTCGGATTGACGTCGCCGACAGCTTGGAGAAACGCGTCAAGAGCCGATTCAGCCATCGTTACATCCATCTTTCGCTAGCAAAATCTTTCACCGCGTTCCAGGAGATTTGCAAAGCCTCATTAATCATTGAACCAAACCAGCTGAGCACTGAGGAGGCTAGTCTATTATCGGCAACGCCCAAACTTACTCCAAATAAAAAGTCAAAGAAGCCACCTAGTTCCCGAGATGTCCTATCTGAATGGAACTTGAATATCTCAGTAAGTATATTCTCCACATACCTAGCTATATCACATATTCTAATACCCTTCAGGCGCTCTTCGCATCCACCTCCTTCCTAACCACCTTCCTCGCCCCGCACTACTACCGCACAAAATCCCCCTCCGCAGTCCTCACATCCTTCCTCCTTCCCACCGCCACCCTCACTGCGCCAGCAGGCCCCTTGTCCACCACTTCCCCCTCCTCATCCCCATCAGCCCCTGGCCCCCTCACCTCTACCCTCCACCCGCCAGACTCCAAACTCTCCCTCCTCCCGCACCTCTCCACCCTCTCCCTCTCCCTCCTCATCGCCGCCGCCCGCCTCGACATCATTCATGACTCCGACACGTGTAATTTCAATATGGCGTACGACGAATACGTGGCTTTGGCTAGTAAGGCGAAGATCGCGGCTTCTGCTGGCGGCGCTGTGGGGACGGGGAGTACGAGTAAGGTGTGGGGAAAGGAGGTGGCGAGACGGGAGTGGGAAGGGTTGGTCGAGGGGGGGTTGGTTTTGCCTGTTTTGGGGGGCGTTGGTGGGGGTCATGGGATAGGAATTGGGGGAGGTGGTAGTGGGATTGGAGGGGGGGGCGGTGGGGGGTTTGCGATGGTCAAGTGTGATGTTAGTTTGGAGGAGATCGGGGAGGGAATTAGAGGATTGAAGGACAAAACTATGGACAGGTGGTGTAGACAGATTTGAGGAAGATATAAGAAGTGGTACGAGTATACGCTGATATCGGCGTGTGGGATGGTGGTAGTTTTGGGTGCGAAGGAGAAGTGGGATTGGGCCATGTACACCCATTGCGTAGCCTAAATGGTAGCATTAGAGTATGAGTCAGAATTGCTACATACATTGTATCATCATCATCTTTCCAGAAAACCAAGTTAAGTGCTCAAAAGGCAAATCTGACCTCTGTTAAAGTTTCTTAAGAAAAACGGCCTATACACGGGTCTACTTCTAATACCCGAAGTATAATCCGCTTAATCTTAACAGTTCCTGGAGCCATCCATTCTTTAAATTACTCCAATACTGTTCCATAACAATCACATTAATCCAAGTAGAAACCCTTCTGAACCCCCATAACCCTGTCCTACAATCCCTTTCCTTTTCTTTATACTAAAACCACTAGAAAGGTAAAACCAAGAAAACTCCATCCCCCACTGCCCACCCTAACCCTGTTAAAGAAGAATCTTTTTATTTCTCCTGTTATCTTTAAACACTTTAAACCATGCAGTAAACATCCTAGCTTGAAATAAATACCCTACCTTTTTTAACCTTATAACCTGATTTATATATTAAAGTAACGAGGGGCGTCATCCTACCCGCCGGATTGAAAACCCCTCCAGTGAAATTGATCGGCTCCGCTCCCGAACACAAGAAGTAATAGAAAAATATGAGGATATAAGAAGAGCGGGCTCCAGATCAGGGCAAACACCCCAATACCATCGCAAGCACGTGGTCATTGACAAGGTGGTTATGGTTGCATGGAAGGAGAGGTGGCAGCATGAGACCAATAAAGCTGGGAGGACGGGAAAGACAACCGCTTCACCTCTATGCCGACCTCCCTAGACGTGAAGCAACTGCAGTATTCCTACTCCGTACAGAAGTCCTTGGGCTAAATGACTGGCTGGCGAGAATTGAAGTTCAGGGAATTACTCCGGGCTGTCCATGTGGGACTAGACGGCAAACACTCCAAAGTATCCTAGCATTCTGTCCCAATTATACTCAGCCCCATGTGAATCTCCTCCTGAAGACGGGTACTACCGAGCTCTAGGAGATCCTAAAGGAGAAGAGAATGGCAAAAGCTGCTGCAAAATGGCTACTAGAAATAAACATACTTGAACACTTCCAAGTTTGCAAAGACTATTGCAAAGGAGAGTACGGGACTGGGCCCCCTCCAACAAACCCAGGCCGCGTCATAATAACCCCTCTGTTGGCTGAGTGGCAGCACTGGCAGATGTGGAACTAGTAAGTAGTGATTGAAATGGTATACAGGGAGGAGAAAGCAAGGGGTTTGGACTCTAAAGGGGCTCTCCTCTAAAGTTGGGTTTATTTTTCTCTGAAATATTGATATTTCGTGTTTATAGACCCGATTGGGGACCAGATAGCACGTTAAATTGGAGTGGTATTATTATTGTTTAGGTACTTTGGCATGTTATAAATTCAAGAAGATACAGTTACAAAGAATATCGTTTCCTAAAAGCTATACACGTATCTATATTTAAGGTAAAGGAGGTCTAGATATAAAGGTTGATACCATTATTAATTAAACATACTATATGTACATTTTCATCAGCCCGTTCCCCTAGCCAGTTGCTCCATTCTTCCTTTTCTACAGTCATGCTCACGGGGGTCTGTCTGCTCTCATCCCCTTAACTCCAATAAGTCGCCCACTTGCTCTCCCCCTTCAACAAGTTAACAAACTCCTTTGCAACCACGCGCTCTGCTTGCTCGCTGGGATGCAACTCATCATACCACAGATAAGCATCGCGGTTCGGGTCATCGGTGCAGTTGTTACCTGCCGCGTCGCAGACATAGCTGTTACCAGTGACATTGAGGGGGGCGGTACCGTTGAGGTAGGAGGCGGGGTGGTTGTATATGTCGGTCATCTGTAGAGGATGTTAGTGTTGATGGTGAGCAAATTTGCAATAATAAGAGATGGTTAAAGATGGAGATTCAGACGGAAATTTCCAAATGGAATTGCAATCGAAGTTTGACTATTAATCCACACGACGTTTGGAAGAGTGATCGAACTTAAGGTCGAAATAGATATCGGAATTGATGATGAGTTGATTATTGAGATGGACGCCGAAATGGACATTGGAGTTGAAAACGTCCAAAGTCATCCAAGTAGAGTCGGAAGTGGAGAGCGAAAAAAAGGGTGAAATGAAGTAAAAAGCGAAAAATAACTCACCAAACCATTTACATCCAAATTCGCAACCTTCGCTCCCCTCCACCTCTCGTCAACTTCCACCTCAACCGGCGTCCTATACTTGAACACCTCGTTCACAGTAACCACAGTCTCATACATCCTCCAACTAATCTCCGTCGCGTTTTTGCCCGCCTTATCCGGGAAATATTTGGTCGCCTCGAGGCCGCCCTTCTCCGGAACCGCATACTGCGGCAAAAGTTGCAGCGGGGCGAGATTGAGCAGAACAAAATAGCGGCCGCCGTTCTTGTAAAGCCCGTCAATGGTAGAATAGACGCAGTCAGCAAAATCCTTCAATGTCTTCCCTTTTACTTGACTATCTGTCAAAAACGCATCATTGCCGACATCGTTCGTTCCGATCCAAATCGCATACACACTCTCCGAAGGCGAATTCTTGATGAACTTAGTGCCATTGGGATAGCGGAATTTGGAGTCGGCAATGTAAGCGGGGAGTTCGTAGCCCGCGATATCGGGGAAGGGCGCGTTTATGGAGGACCAGGTTCGGGGCGTGACTTGGTTGGAGCAGACGGCGCCCGAGACGGCGTAGTTGTGGAGAGGTTTGGAGGTGTAGATGGAGGCGTAGCGTGGCCAGGAGAGACCGCCTGTTGCGGTTTTTAGGCCCTGGGTTAGGTTAGTTTGGCAGTGCAGGAGGGAGAGACAGAACGGATAGGGAGAGTATGGCAATAACAAATATAGGTGAGATGGTGACACCCAAATTAGACCAGGTAAGGCGTAATAAGAATGACTGAGATTGGCGATATAGATACAGTGGGGTAGATTGCGCTGGTGGTATGAATTCAGTATCTTACCATTGGCTGCTCCCACCCAACCGGAGGCGCTTGTCCATTATGGCCCCCGAAATAGCCCAACCGATTCTCATCTGTGTAGCTATCACCAAATGTCACAATGCTCTTGAAGTTTTTCAAGTTCCAGCCATTAGAACTTTTATCACGTGCTTCGACGCTGGCTGATACCAAGCCCAAAGCAAGAATTGAAGCTTTCAAGGAAGGCATGATGAATCCGGGTTACTGGTAGCTTTGAAATGACGGGACCCAAGGAAGCGACCGCTGGTATAAGTACTCCACACCACATGGTGGGGAAAGTCGAGCTACGGAAGAATTGATGGTTCCCGTCCGCCGAAAATGGTCTTTTGGTTTATATTGTCAATACGGGTCTAGACAGGAAGAACCTCGCTATTTGCATGGATATAGATTGAATCCGCCATCGCATTGCGCTCTTGTCTTAGTTGGCCACATACGTCAGTCGATTGACTTTAAAATCTTACAATTTATCGCTGTAATCCCTATTTGCATGTCTTTTCGCACTTTGAAGCTGGACCGGAGAGAAAGAGACCAGAGAACGGGAAAGCGGTTGAATGCAGAGCCTCGGAAAATGTATTGGATCTCGTGCCGTTTATAACCTGGTCCAGAACATGCATTGCATCGGTTACGGGAGCGGTAACGGGTTTAGGCCAGGATCGACCAGACGTACAGCCTAAAATGTTTTGAATCTCAATTTTTCGAGTCTTGATATCATCGAACGTATGTTGTAAGGTGCGTGACGTTTAAAATGTTGTTCTGCTACAGTTTATACGTTGAAGTGAGGCCGCAGCAGGGGGGAACAACTTTCTCCGTAAAACTGCGTTTGACGATAATCAGATCGACGGCGAGGCGCAGGCGCTCCTGCAAGGATTTTATTAAGCTTCCCTCACGATAGGAGCGAATACGGTAGAGATTGACTCGTGGCCAAGCTTGACCGACCTCCTCTTGGAAAGATATTTGTAAAATGATCGTTTGTTGAACTAATATCAAAGCGCGAGACGTTGCTTTTAAGTTTTTCTGAGAGGCTGCATGTAAATCGGATACATACTATGATACCATTCAATTTTTCCCCACAAATCTTTACCTTACAGCTGGACAATCGTACTCGTGGGTTAGCGAGATGCAGCCTTACGATGAGCTCGGTCTTGATGTTCTGTAATCGTATGACGGAGCATCATACGAGACTGGATGTTGGCGGAAAGTGACGTGGAGATGGTTGTTTCTAGCTGTATTTTGAGGCGGGGCGACTCCTAAAGTATGACAGAAAAGTCGCTTTGAAATGAAGGATCCAGAGAAACAAGGCCTGATACCTATGGATGCCCAACACGCAGGGGCAAATATCCCAAGATGATCAACTCTAGGGCTTCAACACGGTGCCAGAACTCACGTGTGAGAAACTCGATGCGAGCCCAAGACTTCCCGACTGCCCCGATGCATTCGAGCCAAACTAGGTTGGGTGGTGGTCAGCTTTCCAAGCTTCGTCCCAAAGACCGGATAGTCTCGGAGTGTGGGCCGTTTTATCCTGTATGAGACTGGTTTGTATACATGAAGGCACCTAAAGGTTAGGTTAATAATAATTTATATCTTCTGCGACGGCCAAAGCCTTCTAGTCTCTGCGAGCAATGTCAGCTTATGGGCGGCAAGCTGGTAAGTAGGCAAATAGAACTTGTTATAAATTTCAAACAATCTCCTGTAAGCTGCGAAGGATGGAGAAATCCATCCATATGGGCTTACTTCGATTCGTGGATGGGTAGGGATACACCTACCGCTCCCACATCTTCGCATCGGGACTTCGGTACCAAGCCATTGGACACTTTGGCTAGGGTATCAGGAGATGATCGATCGTCTGCAACGATATACAAAAAGGAGGTGTTTTGTTATGCGTTCACAACTGCCGTAAGATGAAAAATCATGCCCAAAAGTTTGCCTGCGGAGTCTACCCAGGATGGTTGGTGTTGACGTAGTCGAGGTTCCTTTTGGGCAGTTGCACCCTACGCAACCACTCAACCCTAAACTTAGGAGTATTTTCCCTTCAACCTTCTTTGTACCTCACTTCAACCTCACCATCACTCCTCCTTATCCTTCAATCCCATTCTATGTTGAATGAAACGAATCGGAAGTTCCGCATCCCAGATCGGTTGCCTCATGAGGCGTGGAACTTTGGTTTCGCATGCATACCAGTCAGCGCTTATGGAGCAACCATATCCCTTGTCTAAAGCCGCCCAGCTGTCCACCTCGCCCTAAGACCTGCATGACTCTGGCGAGCGACATGAATCTCTTTTCGATTGGCATCGCATTTGTGAGTTCTCCAGTCCTCTTCGAGAACCAAAAGATGACGAGTGTGGCGAGGACTCTCGTTGATTCTAAAACAACAAGAAGAATTGGCACGACCTGAATTGGTAGGACGTAGAAACAACAAGAACAATCTAAGCCTACGGCTTCCTAATCTACTGTCTACTTCCAAGGTGGCTTGTAAGTCGGGCCTTACGATACTCAAATAACTGACGCTCCATTGAACATGTTTTTAGGTCATCATTTGCGCGTTTAAGCAACTGGAACATCAAGGATCTCTATCGTCAATCAATCACTGCATCGAGACGAGCCGTGTCTTACGTTCTGCTCACCTTAAGGGATACTATGGGTCACTGGCTGCTCAGCTCGGACAATCAGAGTGAAAACAGCGACTAAAAGCAGGAAGAGAAGGGCGCTCGGGTGAGGGAGAAATACAGCGAATAAAGGCATTGCTGACTAGTACCTGTGTAGATCCGGAATTCAGTCGGTCGACGCACGAGACATGGATGAATTTGCTAGAAGGTATTAAACAGAGGGCCGTCCGTAAATTGGTCCAGTATTTCTGGATGCTCATCTGGTACTCTTTCGACCATACACAACGTACCTTTCAAACTCTGTTAGCTTCCGTCTCTCAGGTGAAGCAGTGGCTTACTTACACTGGAATATATAGCTTGAGGCTCATATTACCGGCTTCCTCACGCGCCTGGTCCGTCAACGTTGAGAACTCGTCCTCCGTCATTCCGCACCTGGCTGTCAAAGGCCAAATTGCCTGAGAGTCCAGCAGTTCCGATATATTATCCAAGTTCTTCTGTCCTATTGCTCTTTCTCTGGGATCTATGAAAGATGTTAGTGTCAAGTTTTTCAACAAGTTTCAACGTCCTCCACTTCCGCTCTTCATCTTAAACCTGCCGTTTCTCTTTTTTTTTCGTACAGTCTGCTATGGACATGGACACACGTTAATCAGAAAAAGACATAATGACTGAGAAGCGTTTTGCTTCTCTCGAGTCTACCCCAAAGAAACGTATTCACCGCGCTCTAATTCAAGGGAATCAAGGAATGGATCGTTCAATACCTTGAGACCAGGGACCGATGTGGAGGTCATACTTCTTCGTGGTCACATCTTTTAACCCTGCGTTTCTCATATGCTGTTCCAACTGTCTTCCGATTCTGGGATCTCTATCCCGTTGCATTGCTTCCACGTATTTGCTGTACCATTTGCTCAAGGCATGGGCATCAGTCAGACGACCATTGTAGGACTGGATGTTGAGATAGTATTCCACCATCTGGACCCACCCCCCAGGTTTTGCAAGTCGCCTTAAATCTTTCACATACGACGGCCATCGATTTCTATGGATTCCAGGACCAACAAATCGGGAATGGACGAGGTCGTACGAATTCATGTCATATTCGTCAATGAGAGGGTCATTAAGATCGTAGAGGGTCAGTTCGAGATTCTCGGGGTCTTCGTCTAGAGGCATTGGATATATGTCAATCCCGGTCACCTATTTATCAAGGTTAGCACCATGTCTATAAGTCCGATATCTTTCCAGGATCTATGCGGCTTCCATCAAATTGACAAAACAAAAGGCCCCATAGGAAGAGCAAGGTCATTATGAATTGATCCTCACTCACTCGACAATTCTCATATTGCTGGGCCACAGCAACCGCCCACGATCCTCTTCCATAGCCGCAGTCCAGTACTTTTCGGGGGTATATAATCCTGGGAAAGAACAGTCTACCTCCAAAGAGATCCTGGATGACAGCATGTTGATCATAGAGCCGTTGTCTTTCGTCCTGCTTCTGAGTTAGCCCATGCGTTATTCTCATTTACCATCTATATCGGCATGCACTGGGCGGTGGAACTGCGGTCGCCGCTAACAAACAGCGTGGCTTAGCCATTTCGACCTACCTGATCAATCGGTATGCAATATATGGTGTGGTCAATCGAGTATTTCTGGAATGTTCGGTCGTGTATGGTGACCGTTGCCCTCGTTTCATCCAGGTCATATTCCGACATAACGAATATCTGGAAGTTTGCTGCAGGTTTCGAGAAATTAGAACCTAAGACGGTTGACCTTGACGGTGACTATTGGTAAGTCTTTTGCTATGTTACATAAGATCGCTAACTAACTCAGCAAAGTTGTTGTGGCTACGCACCTCAATAGATATCGCAGCTTCTTTTCTTCTGGTGCTAGGATGTATTGCTCAACCTTCACACGTCATGTCAGTCTGAAAATGGTGCGTTTAAATTACGTTCCAGATGAAGCTCAACGCCTCTCTTGATAACGTCAGAGTTGTTTTAGGCTCTGCGGATGGGGAAGGAATGCGGATGTACGCGGTCTCGTGAGGATCTTGTTGGAAAAGAATTCGACTTACTGCTCTGGAATATGGCGCGACGGCCGCATAAAGCCAGTTAAGAACTCGGCAAAAGGCAAGACCTTGGAATATGCCTTTTAGGACAAAGATCACAGCTCACCTGACCTGCCTGACCAGGGATATCAGAAGTCGAAAGTCGCTCCGATATTGCTTTGGTGACAATCCGCTCCTTACTGGGGTATTTCCGGAAACCTCGAAATACGGTGAATGAGCTGGCCGTTCAGCCACTACCCAATCTCCAGTAGTGTCAATGGGATTGGGAGGCTTGGGATGAAACAGGTGTCACTTTGAGATGCTGGGCCCCAATGCCAAACTTGAGCACAGGTGCCATCGGGCCGGAGCATCTCTACCATGCCTAAATTCAAGCACGCCCACGTTAAACAGTAAGTTACTGGCTTGGACAATTGAATTGATTGAATTCTAATTCCCGACAAATAGTGAGTTAGTTATTTGGTACAGGATGATGGGTCGGGAGCTAACAGCGTGGTTCAGGCGACTCCCCTCTCTTTCCAAGAGCCGGAAAGAAAGGAAGCGAGAGAGCGAGAGTAAGCATGTGGGCGTGTAACGATGAGCGCGATGGCCGCTATCGGGTAAATCTTATTACTATTACCCGCGAGTGCAGCTTATGAAGAAACAGAACGAAGCATCTGGGGCTGGGCCTTTGGGCATTAGTTGGGACACGGTCGGTATCGACCAATACAGCATGGCCACTGGCATGGGCTACAACAGAACATACCGTCCCATTAGGTCGTCCGGAGCTAACTACACAGAGCTAGGCACACATCATTTGGAAGCAAGCCTAAGTTGAACCCGTGGCGTTTGGTTGCCGATAAGGCTCCTATTAAACCGAATCCCGGCGACATGGCCTTGGAATAGGTTGACTGCTCGAGTACTGCGTCCTCAAACCATTGAAACCAACAATGTCGAGCATCCTGCGATGCCCTGCTGCTAAAGGAGGACTGTGGCAACAAATCGAGTAGATTGGGATATCGATGTTCCTGACAAGGGCGTCCCCATCTCGCGATTTGGGCTATTCTCTGAGCCTCGCTTAAGTCTCAACTTGACCGTCCATACCGAGCAGTACGGAACACATGGAAGAATTGCATACTTCATCAATACAGCAAATGTAACAAGCGGCGATTTGGCACTTTTCCTTCGTTACCAACAGATGCTCAGAAAGACATCTGGTTCAATAAAAGGAATCATGTGTGCTGCATTTCAAGCAGGGACAGATTGTTTCTGTCACACCTATCAGATGTTTGAGTATTCAAATAGATGACACTGTATGCATAGCTTTGGGGTAAAAATCGGCATACTGGGGTGCTCTTCGAACGCACTGCGTTGTCCAAGGTTTTGATCGCAACCGAAGCAGAGCGCCATGGTGGTACTCTCAGTGGAAGATGTTATATGCAGTTATCTGCTTAGGACACCTGCAGGTAATGCACGACAAGACGAGCACGGGTATTTACACAAACGTTCGTTAAGTTGAGTCGTTACCTTTCCATTTTCCCCAGGTTTCCTCTCACTCCGCACGATTAGCACCTATCCCAATCATGGCCTCTTAAGCCGGGAATTGTTTGGGTATCGAAGAGTGTATGGTTGCACGACAGCAGCGTACACCAACCCTTCGGCCTAAAGTGGACGGTCCAATAATTAGGCACCTTGTTGCACGGTTCTCTCCAGATAAGCTTTCCGTCGTGTATGCAGGTCAGTTTGAACACGTTCTGTTAAGTGTAGTGGAAACGCCGCAGCATGACAACAACTCCACCCCTTCGTTAATTCCACATTTCCTATAGAAACCAGCAATCGCCTCTTTGATCTTGTAAGACACGTATTCTGCCCAAAGGAAAGAAGCTTGCAAACCCACAGACATGAGAATCTGCCTCATAGATGAATGGTTCGAAAACGGCAGATACCAAAGCACTGAAGGCGAAAACTATCACACTAGCGTCACACCGCAGCGCCCATCATCCTGATCCCGAAACTCGACAACACTCCAACTCCATGGCATAGGCATACTCGCCTAGCTTCCCCGGTGCCACATTATTGTTGCAAGGCATTCTCGACCCGAGACACCGATGGGCATCTCCAGTTGAGTGGTCTATGAAAACGCCACACAAGCTGAGAGATTACCGACTCTATGATCAGATTACGGGGATGACCCCCTATAGATTGGCTCTCTAACACCTAGGAAGGAAATATCACCGATTGTGGTTTCACCGATAGTGGTTTCACCGATCCCGGCCTTCAAGGGCAGCCGAGTATCTCGTATGCCCGTTATACTACGACTACGCTCAACCTACCCAGAATTTTCGAACCTGCTTGGCAATGAAGGCCTTGTCTCACTGCCTCTGGCAGCATTGGATGGATGCGGCCTACGACTGTAAGCCTATATCAAAGTTTTGTGGTATTTACATTAACTCCGTGACCAATCCAGTGAGCCCTAAAAGCCCCTTCCTCTCCAGGTATTGCATAGGCCACTTCTTTGAACGGTGTGCTAGCAGTTGCGGCCGTGAACGAGTGTTAGCATGGCAACTTGTCGTTCCAAGGCAAGCGACAAGGGCAATCCTAAAAGCACGATGTGCTGCGAATATGGTACTGCGCCAAGAGCCTCGGGGGCTGCACGGCTGATACTTAGGCTATGCGCTTGACTAATGCTCAGTCGTGTTCGTATTTCATTCTAAACGCACCAGGGAGATTCTTTTCCATAGGCAAGGTCTCCGGAATTTCTTGTACTAATCCCCGCGTCTATTCAAGTCTGCCAGTAGTGCAAGTTAAAAGTGCAGACTTCTGTCAATCCCACTTTTATATTGTCTGAACAGATTTCACCCGGCGATCGCGTCCCACGATCAGTCTCAGCTGCCTTCCCGCCTTCGCAGGTTTGTAGATGCCTTTCCTCAGATTTTCGGTATACAGCTCATATGCGGGATAATCTATTTACAGGAGGTTTAATTAGCTTCCATGCGCTGTGAGACAGCAAGTACGAGCATGACTCGTACTGGGTAAAGGTAGGATGGAACACGGGGTGGGTGGGACAAGGAACGTTTCTGACGTCCCGCTGTCTAACGTACATCCGTTGACGAAGTCAATGACTTGCTCGTCAGTCATGCCACTACCTTTGGATGCCCGCAAGGCTGCTTCTTGTTGGAGTCGCCATTCGTATACGTACGATGTCTCTTCGGCGTCACTAACACTGTTATTAGGAGATGCCATGATCCCTTAAGAGAGATGTGCACTTACATATGGACGAAGGCATGCAAAGAACTAGCATAACAGCGTCAGCACATCTGTGGCTTTACATCGTCTAGTTCCATCAGCTGAATGGGGCAGGTTAGAGACTCACCCGGTCAGCAGATCATAGGCCTTCAACGCCTCGTTTACAAACAGCAGATCCTCCAATCGATGCTTTGACAACTGCGATTCCCCTAGCTTCCCTTCCTTTGCATCCCTCCACTTCCTCTCGACCTCCTCATTACTCAGTGCGCGAAAGCCAACACACCACCCTTCAAATACCACGACATCCACACTCGGCTCACCTGGCTTATTCACTTCCTCTCCTTCTAATTTATCGGCACGGTCTCCCTGGCCGTTAAACCTCGATTTATCATATTTGGGGATGTTGATCGGTTGCCGGTTCTTCAAGGCCGAGAATACTGATAAGCCGAGAGCGAGGTCATGGGTGGAGGGCTCACCGCGATGCTGGATGAGCGGGTTCTTGGGGTGCGAGGATGCGAGCGCGACCTGGTCGGAGTGGGTTAGGTAGAGGTCATCGATGCTGAGGACTGTTGTTGGGAGGAAGTGCGGTGGGGAGGTGAGGATGCGGCGGAGGGTTGTGACCTAGAGGAGGTATGTCAGTGCTCCGTTTTTGTTTGCTCATGGCAATATATGAGCAAAGAAGGTAAGGGGGTCATCTCTTTCAAATAATTGTAAGGGGATGATTCCACATGAACTTCCATCATCCCATCGTTAAAAGGTCGAGTATGAACACGTGGTGTAGCAAAGATTTTTATCGATTCGTCATACAAGTGAGCACTGACATATAAAACGGTAGTTCTTAACGGCCACGGCGTACTCCGTATATACCCATTTAGTAGGACGAAACAACTGAACTTGGAAAGAAACACGGAAATTTAAAAACGAAGTTATATCTTCGAAGAATTTTTCTATGCACAGCTCCATCATCTCGAACAATATAGAAAACTGAGCTCATTATACATACCAAAGTCGTCTTGCCAGCCCCCTGGACACCGTTTAACCCCAGGAAAAAAGGCGGGGGACTCTCTCCTCTATCTAGATATTCATTCCGATATCTGCTTAGATGGTCCAGTATAAAAGGTATGCAGTATTCAGACTTATCGTCTACGATGTTAGAAGACATATTGATGTTATGGTTTGTTGAATGTCACGGCAGATGGATGATAGAGTGATGGATGTGGAGGGGTTCGTTCTCCGGAGTTTTGATGGCATGGGGAAGAGCTTCTGCCCCACAATTTGCATGTTCGAGATTTAAGAGCTGTAGCTTTCCTACGGAAAGATTGTACCACGGTAGAGAGATAGTATTTGGATTTATTTTAACACTTTTGGATAGTAGAGAAGGCCGGATTTATGATGGAGATAATCGCAGTACTGAATAGCGTAGTTCTATCCGCATAAGCAAGCATTATCATATGACAATTCCTATCACAAGCCGCAAACCCCAGTTCCCCCAACTTTCTCATATTTCTTAACACTTAGCAAGTCGGGCAGTTAACATGTGAAAAGCTCCCATCACGTGCCCAACCACCCCACAAAGTGGCGCCCAGCTTTCGCATCCGGCCCAGGGAGTGGTCGTGATCGTACCTCGGCAACTTTCGTCATCAAAGACCGAGTGCAAGCTCGGCCGTGAACAACATTAATTGCTTTCACTTCCTCTCTCTGTCTCTGCTCCTCACACTGCCCTTCTCTCCCCTATACCATCTCAATATACAAATCAAGAGTCGTTGTCCCCTTAGCTGAGGATACATCTCTCTGATAGAACTCTCTCTTCCTTCCTCCCACCAAACTCTTCTATTCCCTTCTCCCTTCTCTTCTCTTCTCCCTCCTTCTAAACTCATTTCAAACACATCACAATGGCCCCCCAGGAGCTCCGCTACGATGGCCAGACAGTGGTGGTGACAGGAGCCGGTGGTGGCCTTGGTCGCGCCTATGCGACCTTCTTCGGTAGCCGTGGTGCTAATGTCGTGGTTAATGATTTGGGTGGTAGCTTCAAGGGTGAGGGTGCCAATAGTAAGGTTAGTTTAAGTCGCTTTTGCTGTTCCAGGTATAGAAGTTTGGAAGGAGGAGGGTTTTAAGAGCTGTAAGCGAAGAGGGTGGGCAGCGTACGGCTTCCCTCCATACTCCCACTCCAGTTCCAAGGAAACCCCAAATACCAGCCTGAACTTTAAAAACACCAGCTAATTCCCACTCCCCAGGCTGCCGATATCGTTGTCGAAGAGATCCGCTCTAAGGGTGGCAAAGCTGTCGCCAACTACGACAGCGTTGAGAATGGCGAAGCCATCATCAAAACCGCCATCGACAACTTCGGCCGCATCGATGTGCTGATCAACAATGCTGGTATCCTGCGGGATATCAGCTTTAAGAATATGAAGGATCAGGATTGGGATCTCATTCAGCAGGTCCACGTTAAGGGAGCTTTTAAGGTATGTTCCAATGTACAAAGAAGAGGGTTTTGAGGACAGGCCCGACAGGAGAGCGAGGATCCGAGGGTTAAGGATGACGGCTGACGATAGGAATAGTGCGCGAGAGCTGCATGGCCATACTTCAGGAAACAGAAATATGGTCGTTTGATTAGCACGGCGTCCGCCGCTGGTCTTTTCGGATCTTTCGGACAGTGCAACTACTCTGGTATGCTTAATCGATCCTCCTATAAAGCTTCCTGTGCTAATAGTTCTCACAGCCGCCAAACTCGCCCTCGTCGGCTTCACAGAGACGCTCGCAAAGGAAGGTTTGAAATACAACATCCTTTGCAACACTATCGCCCCTATCGCCGCCTCCCGCATGACCGCAACCGTCATGCCCCCCGACGTCCTCGAGAACCTCAAGCCCGACTGGGTTGTCCCCCTCGTAGCTGTTCTCACTCACAAGTCGAATACTGAGACTGGTGCTTTGTACGAGGCTGGTGGTGGCCATGTTGCCAGGCTTAGGTGGGAGCGGTCCAAGGGCGCTGTTTTGAAGCCTGATGAGACGCTTACTCCTGGTGCCATTATTGGCAAGTGGAATGAAGTAACCAGCTTTAAGGATGCGGATCATCCTGATGGTCCTGGCAATGCTATGGAGTTGCTTGAGGCGGCAACTCAGCAACCACCTAACAACCCTGGAGAGAACCTGGACTTCAAGGATAAGGTTGTTCTGATCACTGGTGGTGGAAATGGCCTTGGTCGCGCCTACGCTCTTCAGTTCGCAAAGCTCGGTGCTAAGGTTGTTGTCAACGATCTCGTCAACCCGGACACCACCGTTCAGGAGATCCAGAAGTTGGGCGGACAAGCTGTTGGTAACAAGGCCAATGTCCTTGACGGTGAGGCTGTCATCAAGACAGCCATTGATACCTATGGCCGCATTGATGTCCTCGTCAACAACGCCGGTATTCTCCGCGACAAGGCTTTTACCAACATGTCAGATGACCTCTGGGACATCATCCAGGACGTCCATCTTCGCGGAACCTACAAGTGCACCAAGGCCGCATGGCCATACTTCCTTAAGCAGAAGTACGGCCGGGTTATCAACACCACCTCCACCAGCGGTATTTATGGCAACTTCGGACAGGCCAATTATGCCGCTGCTAAGGCTGGTATCCTTGGTTTCTCCAGGGCCCTTGCTCTTGAGGGCTTCAAGTACAACATCTTCGTTAATACCATCGCTCCTAACGCTGGTACCCAGATGACCAGGACTATCATGCCTGAGGAGATGGTCCAGGCGCTCAAGCCTGACTACGTTGCTCCTCTTGTTGTCCTCCTTGGCTCAGACAAGACTCCTAACCCCCCTACTGGCGGTCTGTACGAGTGCGGCATGGGTTGGTTCGCTCAGACCAGGTGGCAGCGTACCGGAGGCCATGGCTTCCCCATTGACGTCACTCTTACCCCTGAAGCTGTTCTCGAGCAGTGGTCCAAGATCAACAACTTCGAGGACGGCCGTGCCGACAACCCCAGCACCCCCCAGGACGGACTTAAGTCCATCATGGCCAACATGGAAAACAAGGCCAACGGTGGCTCCAAGAAGAAGGGGGGCAAGAACGAGGAAGTCCTCGCCGCCATCGAATCGGCAAAGAAGGCCAAGGCCGAAGGCACACCCTTCGAGTATGACGAGCGCGATGTCATCCTATACAATCTCGGCCTCGGCGCCAAACGCACCGACCTCCCCCTCGTCTATGAGAATAACGACAACTTCCAAGTTCTCCCAACCTTTGGTGTCATCCCACCTTTCAACGCCGTCGCCCCCTACTCTATGGGCGACATCGTGCCCAACTTCTCTCCCATGATGCTCCTCCATGGCGAACAGTACCTCGAGATTCGCAAGTTCCCCATCCCCACCGAAGCCAAGCTGGTCTCGTACCCCAAGCTCATCGAGGTCTTGGATAAAGGTGCCGCGGGGCTGGTTGTCCAGGGTACGACGACCAAGGACGCGAACACCGGCGAGGACATCTTCTACAATGAGTCCACGGTCTTCATCCGCGGGTCCGGCGGTTTCGGCGGACCCAAGACGGGCGGTGATCGAGGGGCTGCTACTGCTGTACATAAGCCTCCACAGCGCGACCCCGACGCCGTCGTCGAGGAGAAGACGAGCGAGGATCAGGCTGCTATTTACCGGCTCAGCGGTGACCGCAATCCGCTGCATATTGATCCGGAGTTCAGCAAGGTTGGTGGGTTTAAGGTGCCGATTCTGCATGGCTTGTGCTTCTTTGGTATTTCAGGGAAGCATGTGTTGCAGACTTTTGGTGCATTTAAGAATATTAAGGTTAGGTTTGCGGGGAGCGTGTTGCCGGGGCAGACGCTCAAGACGGAGATGTGGAAGGTTGGGAATAAGGTGGTGTTTCAGACTAGGGTGGTGGAGACAGGGAAGTTGTGTATTTCGGGGGCGGGGGCGGAGCTTCTTGGGGCGGGGAGTAAGTTGTAGGGTATGAGAGAGAGGAGGATGGGAAGGATAGGGGAAGACCTGAAGGGGTGAAGGATCAACCTTGAGGGAAGAAAAGGGTTCAAGGTCTGTTTCTGTTTGGTTATGTCTGTATCATATGAATTCCATTTCAATTCTATTTGCCATCTCATCTTAATCTTCAATATTTCCGTCATCTGATCGTGAATACCTGAAGTCATAACTTTACATGTCAAGCCTCCAATTTACAGGCTTCATAGACTTTTCACCCTTATAAATTCTACCATCTCCTTCCAACGGCTATGCTATTCTCTCTAGTAGTAGTAAGCACCCGAATTAAGCAGTAAACACTTCTAGATGCCTGAAAGCCCCGAACTTGCGGGCAAGGTATATAGTTCGATCGAGATAGAAGGTAATATGTACCTGAAAGCTGTTCATGCCACGATTATAATATCCCTAGGCGTTATACCGCGGCTTACTGTGCAATTTTAGCTGCGAAGATGTTGCTTACTTTTGGTTATTTTCAAAACTAGAGGCTATCTTATATTCTGTTGTTTAAATGGCGGCATTCCGTATGCGTGTATAAGAAGCTTGTCTAAAATAACACATATATTAGTTCTGCGACGAACCAAGCATAGTCCAAGTTCTCTGGCAGAGAAGATCGCGACAATACCAACGTCTTCTCCTATGCTCAGTTATCTAATAAAAATTGCTTTAATAGGGTTCGCGCTCGGCACGGAGGATGAGGTCTCGAGTATGACTTGGAAAACGTTTGTAGAGAACGATGTTGAATGTGAGGGATTGCAAGCAGAATTTAGCTTATCAATCAAATTAGGTTACCCTAAAGAGAAGGGAAGGGAAATATAACCGACAAGAACCGGAACGAGCGAGCGATCTGGGAGATGTTGCAGAGGAGGGAGTCCAAACAACCGAAGGGAACCCTTCTCTTAACACCTAATCGGTCTATCATTCCTTGATCCTCTGATGTATTTGCGGTTATGAGGCGGTTGGGTCCTTTAACCGAATACTTTTCCTGCGGAAGGGGTTCAGCTTCTCCTGTCACGTGACCAACTCTTTTGGATATATAGTGCTGTTGTCTTTTACTGAATCAGTACCGCGTCTGTCTTGCTCCTAACTAGTATGTTATATCCTTCTATCCTTGTTTGATTCACTCGGCTACATATAAGATCCCCGTCTACATTACCGTCAAATTCGACATGCCCTTTTCTTTTAATCTAGCATCTATTATCCATATCGCATGTGGGAGAATCACATGGTGGCCCAATTCGTTAAGGTTCAAAAACAAAAGATACAGGACCATCAGCTGAAGAGGCAGAACATAGTACTTAAGACTAAGATTGACCATGGCCTCAAGAACAGGGGTGAGATTGAGGAATCGCAGATTGATCAAGCCGATTTTCGTAAGGTGAAGTCGGTCCCAAACGCTTCTGATGCGGACAACGAAGTTACTTTGGAATAACCCCCCTAACCTGGCGATTTAAATATATATGGCTGGCGGAAATAGCTAAAAGATCTATTCTGCAATATACTGGCAACCGTCTAGCAACATACGACCGGCAACACATAGTCCAGCCAGTTAGACCAGACCAGACAGATGTAATCATAGGAGGGTAGCCATAGGCAGCACCAATGCCTCTCTTATGACACATTCTGCTTCAAAAAACCATAATCCATCCTGACTAGAAACACCACCGCTATCTCCGCTGCTCCGCTGCTCTTCATTCTATAACATAACCTGCCTGAAATATTCAGTTTACGGAAGTCGCCAGAGGCCTACTCTCAGCGATCGGCATTCGCCGATAAGGTTGTGACGCCATATCCACTTTTGAACAGTAAGGCTATGATTGAAGTTTTGACAAGAGGCTGGAAGAAGATAAAACCACGCGTAGGTGTCGAGAGATTTGGAATGAGATAAAGATAAGCTCACCTGGAGTGGCCATGTGCTCCGGGGTAATTTGGGAGCAGACAGGGTGGGTCGAATCGTTGGGACTGTATTAAAGAGAAGAGAAAGGAGAGACCAAGTCTGATGGAGTCATATGAGAGCTTTTTCTCCGATTGGGAAGAACTTCCCTTTAACAAGCAAATAGCCCTCGTAGATAAGAAGGGAGCCCTTATTCGGTAAAATGCAAAGCTTAATACCTAAGTAATTACAGGATTGCTGGGGGAGTATTCTTGTGCTTTCTCAGGACGTTAATCAGGCTCTTTTAATTATTTTCAGCCTCTACCCGAGTAGGTCACTCCGTCCTATCTATGTTATTTCACCATCTATCTTCTGTGAACTTTTTCCTATTAATGTCTTATTGCGACGAATAGATACGTCAATCTTGTTGTTACGCATTTAATGTCTAAGTTCTGACTTTGCCTGGGATATAACACGTATGAGCTTTATAAGGTTCATCTTATTTTACGATTTTATAAATATTATTATCCCTTAGGGATTAAGTAGTCTTGTCCCTAACTGCTATATTAGGGTTGAGGTAGGTGTGGTCCGTTTAGGGCTGTCGCTTTGTAGTATTTAATAGAATTAATGATAATAATATATTAAAGAATGAGCAGCAGTACTGGCAGATAGGAAATAGCAACTAGTGGCTGGTGAAACATCTCACCATAGCTATATTAGAATGGCTTAGGGTGAGGAAAAGGCGAAGATTTTTGGGCTTTAGAGTGTCATTCCCCTAGAGTCGGGTTTACTTTGCTCTAAACGTTGATTCTACATGTCCATAGACCCGATTGGGAACCAGGCAGTACGTTAAATTGAATTATTATTATTATATATTAAAGGATATTTCTTGCCCTCTATGTTCGATCTGAACCTTAAAAATCTCGGTCTTTTAAAGAAAAAGTCAGGGTAGGAATCTGCGTAGAAGAGGATGTCGTTATACTAATAGATCAAAAGTGTAGGATTTATATAGAGAAGCATGGTGCATGTTATGCACACAGGATAGAGGAAGTTCACGGGGAAGCCTCTAAAAGGGGTACGAAGATGCCAAAGGTGATACGGGGAAGATGCGCTATTAAAGGTGCTAGAGGGAGTGGAACCAGGTTCTAGATAATGTTGAAGGGAAATGATCCAGATGTAGGTATAACGCTGAAGAGAAAGGGCCAGACCTGAACTGATAAGGGGAAAGTACCAAAGAGATTCTGTTGCAGTAAAAGAAAGTGCATTTTAGAAATGTAACACGATTAGGATAATTTACTAGTCGACCAGAGTACCCCGGAGGACAATGACGAAATTTTTTAGAAGGAAATGGGCCACAGAGACTCTCGCCACTCGCTACTCCAGCTATATACAAACTAACAGCACGCTCTAAATTTTCCCCGTCCTCCTCAACCCCCTCCCAGCGCCAATCTGATGCTCCTTTTCAAATCATCTGCGCCTTTCACCCTCTCATTTCCAACCGTCTCCTCCCCACCCTCCTGCCTTATTAGCAGAGTACCAACTTAGTAAATAGTTTTGAATCATGTTGTAGAATCGTCACTGAATCATCCAGTTTCCGCTCCAAAGTACCAGTCCAGCGCTGAAAGTTAGCCCAGAGCCAGATCGATGAGTACTACTCACGGGATTCTACTTACGTACAACCTAAGCCTCGGAGACGCCCCCGCAGAAATGAACCGAACCGATTTCTCTGCTCCTGTTTATTTGTCATCAGGCCTATAAAACTTCCTATCGCAAGAAACCGCAAATAGAATTGCGGAGAACTCTAGATTTCTCTTTATAGAGGGCAGATTCGTGTGAAAAGGTGCCGAAATGGCATAATAGGAAAAAAGGTTGCTGTATGAAGCCGAAGTTGGTGATCGTGTGGTGAATTATGGTGATAGAGGTTTTGATCTAGAAGAAGAGGTGAGATCACTTTTTGCCTCCGCTAATCGCAAAAATAAGTACAAATACGAGCCATTAGTGGGGGCCTAAGGTCTGCAAGTAGAACTTTGACTTCATCCTTCGACTTCCAGAGCTGGCGTTCGACTGACGACTTCCGCTATTGAGCCAAGTTATATCGAGAGAATAGTTGCTGGTAGAAAGACACTGAGTCTAGCAGATCTTAGACAGGCATGTAGTTGCCTTGCAAGCATGCGACATGTTAGAGCGAACCCATCCATACCATAGACAAGGCCTAGGCAGTCCTCTCTGTCCCTCATTTGCATGTGGAGACGACGACGATGTCAGTGATCCATGGAGTCAGGATACTGTTCCAACCGTAGCCAGTCAAACTGACCCTTCTGTTATGGACACTGGACATTGGTAGGGGCTAGATCAGCAATATAGGCGCGGCAAACTAGGCGGTCTTGAACAAGACAGTCCTTAGAGGGCCAATTTTTGAAGGTATATTTGAAACATCCTTTTGCTTGGGATATGAGGAACTTAATTACATATATCTGGATCGAACAGGAGTAAGTTAGATTCGATTATTAGAATCGGTTCCAGTAGTTCCTAGATACTGAACCAACTCAAAAGACTTATTATAGTGCTGGGTCGGCTATATCATTAAATAGGTGTACCTTAAATAGTTCAGTTTATGTCATATATATAGCCTATTAATGGATATATTCCGATGTCAGAAGTGCCACAATTTGTTAACTAAATAGCAGTCTGCCCTTTGGTGTTATATTGATACTGATACTTCGTTTTCGTACCTATTATGGCCGCTGCAGCACGCGACGTGATAGGTTCGGCTAACTAGCGTGGCTATAGATGTAAGCAACCGACCAGGCAACAGCAACCTGATTATCCACAACAACGTTAGGAAGGTTCCATTACTTAGCTCACCAATATATTCCTCCACTCGAACCATAATGTCTAGTCCCCAGCTCCCCCACCCCCGCGTCGGTGTCGCAGCAATAATTCGTGACACTAATGGCCAAGCCGTAGTAGGTGTACGAAAAGGGAGCCACGGAACTGGCACATGGCAGTTCCCTGGTGGACACCTCGAGCACGGCGAATCCTTCGCCTCCTGCGCAGCGCGGGAAGTGCTAGAAGAAACAGGCCTCGAAATAGATATTAAAGATACCAAGGTCTTCGCCACCACAAACGACGTATTTAAAAAGGAAGGGAAACACTACATTACCGTGTTCGTGGTGTGCAAGATTAAAGGAGACAATGCGGAACCTATGGTAAGTCGGAGTACCCGGTTTCAGAGTGATTGTGAGGCTAACATTCGTCACAGGTTATGGAGCCCGAGAAGTGCGAGAAGTGGGAGTGGGTGCATTGGCCGGAGATATGGAAGTGGGCGCAGACGCAGGCTGAGGCCGAGAGGAATGGGAAGCGTGTGGAAGATCTGGAACGAAAGGTGTTTTTGCCGATTGTCAATTTGGTTCGGCAGTATCCTGAGCTAGAGAACTCGCTAGATTAGAAGAAACTCTAGGTAGGAAGTAAAACTCTAGGCAGGAAGTAAAAGTGGGAAAACAATGGAAACAGGAAGGTCGTATTTTAAAAGCTTCTCTGTTCTCAAAGAGAGTCCAGAGTATGGCCTGTCGTGACTTGTTGCTGGAAGTCAGCAAAATGCCCAGTCAACAGCGACCAGATCCACTGGCATCGTAGGTGAATACGTTGAAATAATCCTGTTTGCAAACGGTTTCCGGTCGTGTGTTCAATCCTTCCGCAGTCTCCGATTGAGATGCAAGCGCAAGTGATCCAGTGGCGAAAGATGCAGTGAAGACGACTGCAAATTCCGAAACAGCAGCATTGTTCCATTAAGGCAATATCCGTGATGCTTGTCCTCACGCTAGACAACAGCAAATCGTAATGTCTGAAGTTTAAGTCCGCAGTACAGGTATGGATTATGTGCCCTTTAAGGCTCATTCAGGCGTCCAGTGTTTGAGACTGCGTGCTGGGATGGATGTGATCCTTTGTATGGTAGAAAGACATCGCCGAATCCGGCAAGGAAAGACCAAATGGTTGATCCTAGGGTTTGCTAGAATTCCCGATGCTGACACTAATGGAGATGAAACAGGCATAGGTAGAGTCTCCCGCCGAAACATGTGCTCCTGCAGTCTGGTGTCGGTGAAGAGACCTTGAACATTCTGTGTTCTACAGTGGCCATTTCCTCAGTTGAAAACAATTGGTGGTCAGAAGAGGATACAGTTTCCAGTCTTTGGGAGTCTGTCCTTTGGGGTTACAGAAAAGGATGTATATGGATGCCAGAGATGCCCGAAGGAAGCAAAGCGTAACGTCCATTCCTTTACACACCGGTACCGGAATAATGCCCGTAAAGCGAGTGGAAGTGAACTGGTTTGTCAGAGTCCGCAGTTATTAGGCCATGAGCATGGTAACGGCAATGACTGTCTCCGTGATGGAAATTGGAGAATGCAGGGTGGAAGTAAAAGATACCTTACGCTCATATGAGATCTGTAGGAAATAAGCATCTTAGCGGGAACCCTGCATATCTGTAGAACCACCCCCTTCCGGTCTTGTATGAAGCGTTCGAATAGGAAGTCAGCTAAAGGTAATGAGTGTTATCATATGGAAGGCTTTAGGGGTAATAGGCGGACACCGGACCAAATTCGGCTAAGTATTTTCCTGATGTGGTACCGTCTTGCTCCTCAAGTCCGTTACGGCGAGAGATGAAGTCCGTTGAGGCACTTTAAATGTCCGCCACCACCGTCGCACCTTGGGGTTAGCATCCTTCAACCTAGCTAACCTAAAACTTCCGTGACGATCATCCGGGTCTAATGTAGACCCCGTTTTGTGAATTGCATCATATAGATGCGACATCAGCTATGGCCTCGGTGTTTGCAGATGTGGGGAGTGTATTTCTGTTCATTGCCGTATCTGACAAGCGTTTGAGTACGGTGGCATTTTCTACTTTGGTGCAGGCCCCTGATCAATGGACCGTACGGAGTGTGTAGATGTTTGAATGGCGTTGGGGAGATGATTTCTGTCGCTTGTAGATACGAGATCTGGGATGCAACTGTTGGTACTTGGATTCTTCTAAGCTCTGCAAGTTCAACTCCATGGTAATGGCGGCTGGCTTTAACACAGAATGGGATATTCAAACGCGAGATGATAATCTTGCGAGTTGATGAATGCTGGACGTCGAACATGTTGACGGTGCAGCTTCAGATGCAAAGCATAGTATAGTGATGGGGTGAAAAGCAGAACAGGCCGCCTGCGGCCAGACGAACACCAGTCGCTGTCGCTTAGATAGAATACGACGGATCATCAGATGTTTCGATGTGATAAGCGGTGGAGAAGTGGGAGGACGGCTCGGACAGCTGTGGTATTCAGAACTGAAGCTTGGGCGTCCAGCGGAGTTTGACTCCGATATCACGTGATGATATTCCTTCCCCCCTTGGATCCCGTTTTGAAGTCTCTCCATCTCCAAGATTAGCATCATTGTTTTACATATCGACTGTTCTCCAACCCTCCACTTTTACAGTTTGCGATCTTCGATTAATTTAAAGTATAGCTCACTGGTTCCTGGCCTGCATCCCGCATGCCGAATAGTCAACTGAAACGCCAGGGAGGGCGTCAATCACGCCTCGCTCAGACAGCTGTCTCTTTATCCTCGTCCGGACCAGAATCCGTCATCTCTCTGGCCTCTTTCATCAAGCGAGTGCACTAATATTTCAGGATTGGAATGACAGTGTCTTCTATATGCATCTGGATCGAGTTCTCCAAGACACCTTGTCCTACATAGATCTATTATGCAGATCTGGGTCTGTCACGTTGTAATGATGCGCCTCATATGACAGCGACGGGAGCTCTTAAGATATGAGGTACATGTACGGAGTGCTACATCGGTACTTTGTCCGTAGTGGCGGCTGCAACCGCAAGGGATCTTTGTTTTCTCAACATGACCGTAAGTCCGCTTCGGGTGTGGCATTTGTCTAACTTTGAGACGCCGCCTTCCTTTTCCAGCTGCGTTGCGCTCTCTATTCCTTCGAAAGCTCTCGCACGAGCATTTCGTCGATTTTCAAAACATACGGCCTTGTATGCGATCGCTGGAAGCTGTCCAGCCCCGGAAGGTCTGAGACTCCCTCGATTTGTTGCTCTATCGGACTCTTTCCCGGAGGCTGTACAGAACAACTGACGGACAAGGCCCGTCTCGCTTGTCTTCCGTGGACGGTGTTTCCGAGCCATTATCCGAACTGTGGCGCAGCTAATGGTTTCTCTCAATATCATTCAGAATTCAGAAGAGGATAAAGCTTTATACCTCGGTTCATATTACCGTCACGAAGCTTTTACAGCTGTTGATTGCACAGCTTAACATGGGTGGCTTAAATGGCATCCTGGTTCATCTTTACATCCGCCTACCAAAGTTCTCAGCTGGGAGCGCAATTTTAGCAAGGATGGTTCGCTCGCACCGACTCAACACCAGTACCCCATTCTGGTCAGTAGTGTGGCGCTGTAGAAACACTGGCAACGTGGGGTTGTTCACATCTTCTAAGGCTGCTTAACTAACTTTCTGCGGATGCAGCCTGCCTGGTCGTCTCCCTGGTTTTGGATTCGAGGGACCTGCATCGTCGCTCCAGACTGTCACCCCACTAGGCCGGGAGAGATGGTCTCCTCTGCCAGACCCTGGCGAGGTGACACGATAGGTTGACTTTGAAGACCCCCCTTCAACATGGAAATAAGGATTCGCCCAATGATGGCCTAAGACTGCACCCGTTGGGTGTGATGCAAGGTACAGGCAATTCTCCCGCCTATGTGCTTCCCCTTTCGTCTAATGGGCAAGGAAATGAACGAAGACAAGTTGCATAGCGAGTACTTGCTTCTGAGAATCAAAGAGACGACAGAGTCGGCGGTGGCTTTTTAGGCTAAGCTTCCTCCGTTGGACTATGCAGATAGAATGTGAGGAAGTACTGTCTTGGGAAGATTATAGGTGAGTCGAGCAGTATTCATCACGAGAGGCACAGATGGTGGGGTTGATGTTTCTGAAGGTAGATTGGCGCAGTCGGAGTTCCACCTCATTCACTCCCACCACTCCGTCTCATCCATTATCTCTCCATCCAAGCTTTCCCTAGGAGGCACGGACAGCCGCCCTCTATCCAGCCATATTACTGGAACTGGGATCGTCTTGGACGCCACGACACCACGACCCCAAGTCCTCTCCCACAATCTTCCCCGTTCTTGCTCAGACCCCAGGTTAGACACTCGGGCTCTACCTAGGGCTGTTCCGTTGTTTGATGAATGCCCGCCCGCTTGCGCAGGTACATTTCAGAATCCTTCTAGACAGGGGAGAGCTCAATGCCACTTCCGTTTGCAAAGGTAGCATGGCGTTCGTAGTTGCCTCCGTTCCGCAGGCCTTCCCTCCATTCTCAGGGTAGGAAAGAGTTCTGTGGCGTTCCTACGAGCCTACCACTCCATGAGGCTCTTTCTGTATAAATGAGTACTTCTCCCGCCTCTCATTGACTTCTCATCACTCACCAACAGCTTCGATCTCCTCCACATTCATTCTTTCTTTCAGCATCACTTGAAGTGATTACTTCGATTCACTCTTTGCGACAAGCCCAGCTTCATTCTTTTGAACCACTGTCCTTCCCATCTTTCAAAACCCAATTCCCAACAGTCACTATGGTTGCTGCATCTTCTCTCGTCTTGGCTGCTAGCAGCCTTTTGGGTCTCAGCTATGCTGCCCCCATGTCCTTCGCCCGTTCCGTTTTTGAGCGTGATTCTGCCTACAAGGTCTTCGGTGGTGATGGCACCACCGCCCAGGGGTGGCCCGCGAAATCCTCCTGGAAGAGCTTCAACGACCTGTAAGTTTACGGTATCCTAGTATGGTATGCATATGAGACTGACTTTTAACAGCTGGAACGCCAACTTGGGACTTCTAAAGTCTTCCTGCACCCAGTTCAATGGGGCGCCCAACAACAGTGACGATGAGATCAATGCTATCAAGGCCGGCATTACGGAGGCAGCAGCGAGCACCGGTCTTCCTGCAGAGTACATCTTCGTTGTCATAATGCAGGAGTCCAAGGGCTGTGTCCGTGCCCCGACTAGCAACTACGGCGTCCGCAATCCAGGTCTCATGCAAGATCACAACGGTGCGAACACTTGCAACGAAAACGGTCGCAACTGGCAAAACCCATGCCCTAGGAACACCATTGTCGGCATGATCCACGATGGATCTGATGGCACCGCAGATGGGGCCGGATTGAAGGGAACCGTCGAGGCTTCTAATGCCAGTGATGACAGCAAGTACTACAAGGGCGCTCGTATCTACAACTCCGGGAGGGTCGCTGACGGTGGCAACCTCGGTGCTGGCATCGCTACTCACTGCTATGCCTCTGACATCGCCAACCGTCTTCTCGGATGGGTTGATTCACCCAGCGCCTGCCACGAGGACACCATTGGCGGCATTGGCGGCGGCACCAACCCAGGCAACGGTGGAAACGGCAATGACCCCAAGTACCCCAATGCTGCTGCTGGTTGCACTTCTTGGCACACGGTTGTCTCCGGCGATGGCTGCTGGGCCATTGAAAATGCCGCTGGCGTTCCCTCCGGCACCCTTCAACGCCTCAACTCTGGACTCGACGCCAACTGCTCCAATCTCTGGCTCGGCTACGCTTACTGCGTCAAGGCTTAAACGGTTAAACTATCACGGTCTTCTATGATATCCCATCATCTCACGGTCCATATGAGGGGGTAAAAGAAAGCCATAGGGATCTCTTGGTACGACAATCAGGACTCGCATGTACATAGCCATGTTCCAGGCATAGAGTTGCCTCTATTTTCTAGTCTTTTCGGGCGCATCTCTCTCCATCGCTTTTTGGTCTGCACATATTCTTCACACTTTTCTTGTATTTATTCTTGTTTTGACGATGGAAGAGGGCGATGCATAGGGCTTATGTGGGATGCTTGATCACCATTCTTACTGGCTTGTTTTGCTATACCCAGAATGTTTTCTTTAGAAAGTTGAACTGCAATTGATTTTTTGTTTAGACTAAACCATTCTTCCCCGAGTCTCACTATGTGCGAACTATTTGCTGCTAATTGAACAGAAACGATCCTTCGGATCCGCCACAGTCTCGCCGCAGTCATGCGGAAGTTAAAACAGCATTCCGCTGAGTCAGCGAAGACGAACATTGGTTCAATTACTTCAATTGTGAATTCATCTTACGATAGCACTTGTCAGGTCTATATTAGCGAGACCACGAGAATGGTTGAGTTTAAAGTTTATATGCTGGTGGCGCCCTCCTCAGCATGAACATTGCTAATGTCGGGAGATGATTCCGGTTGATGCTGGCTGAATATAAGCTTGATATCTTATTGTTGGTGGCGCCTATACTATTGGGGACTCGAGGAGATGCTACAACCTAGAAAGAGGTCGGGGGATCCGCCACTAGCACCCCACTTAACACTGTCGCGCACTGCCGCGCACCGCCACAACTTCGAAACTAAACCAACCTCAGACTTCAATATCGCGAACGCCGCAACTACACCTCACACTGTACGCCCTATACTCGCATTGTTGAGACTGGATGGAATCGAGCTATCGCGGACGCCGCACGATTGCATACCTAGCCACGATCAGTATGTGCGTTTCATTTCGAGCTCAATGCGCTGGGCATGCGTGGGAAGCTCAGCTGGAGTCTGAAATGTAGCTGAAGGGACAGCTTCGCAAAAAAAAGAAAATCAAATTGGAAGAACCTTCTGTCCATTTTCCCTCTAAGAAAGAAGTCTAAACTTATATTCAAACCGTGTCTAAGACAATATCTCTCAATTAATTTACTCCTTTTCTTTTACCTATTCACCTTTGTCTTACTAATCTTTCTTTCTTCTTCTTCTTCTTCTTCTTCTTCTTCTTCTTCTTCTTCTTCTTCTTCTTCTCCTTTAACTTCTAATCACTCTCGTAGAACCTTCATCCCCCTTGATCCTGCACTCTGATATTTGGGTTCTGGAATGTTCGTTCTCTAAGTTCTACTCCCTGGTCTTCTATCGTGCCTTTCTCATACTTAGCGTTGCTTTAGCCCCTCTATACTATATAATGCCTCTTTGTGTCTCCCTTCACAAAATACGTCCCTCTTTACCTTTGTCTTCTACTTAAAACACTTTACTCCCATCCTCTCTCCCATTCTATCCGAACCTGTTCCAATACGCGCCATCTTATCCTTCACCGCTATCAGGTGGTGAGTCAATCTGTACACACTCCTTCCAACACCTGTGCCTAACCCAGGATTACCTAAATAGGATGTTTTTGCAAGATAAATTATGGCGAAGTTAATTCATAATAATCTAAAGTGTGTATCTCTAGAGTTATGATACGCGTTAGACCTGTGTAGTAATTTAGATGTAAGTAGATCTTCGAAGCTAATGAATTGTGAAGTTATTCAATATCTGGAAAGGCTTACTCTAGTCTCAATAAATATGAACTCTATATTAAAACGATTTATCTTTACCTCTTTACATCCTTTTAATGTTTATTTAAATACTCGCGCTTCTATATTCCATCTTCTTACCGGTTTTCACCTTTAGTTATTATAACCATGCTTTGTCCTACATCCTTCCATCTCTGTTCGTTTCATATCATCCTCTCTCTCTCTTTCGCTGGTCTTACATTCCGCTTTACCTACTGTGGAAGGAAGAAAATAATGAATGGACAAAATTCCTTGCCACCTAAGAGGGGCAAAACTAGTTATATAAACAGATAAAAAAAGTGTGTTTTGCAAAGTAAGCAAAGGCGACTTAAGGCTGGATCGACCCCGCATCAAGCTTAGACTCGACACGTAGAACTGAACAACTTGAACCAAAATCGTGAACTCCTCATTAACCATATCACTCCTCTCGAAAATTCCTCCTCTGTCTCCTCTCCCCATTCCATACCAACCCATCTAGTACCAGTCCCTATCCCCTATTATTCCATATCACACCCAAACACTCCATGTATCCATTTCGTAAACAATCTAGCCCTATAAATCAAACCCTCCTATATACACATCCCCCTTCCATACCCCCCCACCACAACGACAGACAGCCTCTCTCTCATCCCTAAACATTAAACCCTGCGTTTGCTATCCCGAGATCATCGAAGGAGCCCCCTCTTTCTGCCTCGTTCCACCAGGGCGGATCAGAGGAATATCTTACTCACACCCCAGTGGGCCCGGAACGAATGAGGTTTCCCATCACCACCTCCACAAATCGACGGCGATACAATTTCCTATTTTTGTAAAATGAAACAAGATTTCACAAGAGTCGGAAGGAGCGAACCCAACACTGGGGCCTCATAAAGCATGAAAAGGAGAATATGCCTTGCTAAAGCGAACAGGTCATCAATTAAAAAAACAGGAGAATATTATGACCCGACCTCAGGAAGCGAGTGCGGGGGAGCGAGAGAGAAGACAGGACGGATTTATTTAGGAACTAGGTGATAGAGTCGTAATAGATATCGGAATTAGAGTTTAGGAGCATCTCGAATCCTTCTTCTACCTATTATGATCCAGTGTATGTCCGATGGGGTCACTGGAGTACCCTTTTGGTAAAATCTATAGAACCTGGCTAGACATGTTAGCTCTAAGAAATCTTTTTACTATATCGTTAATCTTAGAGATAAACAGAGAGACAATGGTAGGAGTTTATTTAAGGATGAGAAGAGAGTAGGAGAAAGATGGATTAAACAGGGGAGAAAAAGAATGGATATCGGAGTCTCGATCCAGATTTAATTATTGACTTTAGGAAGGCCTCCACTATCTATTAGAGTCTGTTACATGTCTGGGAGGTTCGATAGAATGACCTCTTAGTGAAATATTTGAACCTAGGTGGTTATGTTAACGCCGAGAACCACTTACAGTTTAGTCTAATTAGGGGAAGTCGGAAAAGTTAGCTTTACTGGATGGGGCTCGTAGTAAGATTCTCAGTGTGGACATCTGTCCTACCTGAAATAGGATAGATATATCGTTATTATAGTTTTGAGGTGGAGAAAAGAAAGAATATCTATCGCTAAGTGATAACAGTAGTCAATGTCACACTACAATATAGATCGTGGAAGTCCCTTGTCCGTAAGCTGCGTAGATTGACTAGACCCAAGATAGGTACCCAAATCAGAAATAGGGATAAGTTGATGCTCGCAATTGTAGTGTCCAAGTCCACCTGGTGATCCACGGGATGGATGGGAGAGGCTGGTGTCGAGCGGGATGGGAAGAACGAAGTGCAATCACCGAAATGAATGCAGCATTCAAGTCAATCCATATCCTTCAGATTGCTCCATTCAGGAAGCCAATTTGAAAATGTAGTGATGGAATCAAATGAGCTCTTAAAATATGAATCTAAATGTATTGGACGGCTCTAGATACGACGATATCTCCTTAAAGGAAACCAATTGGACCTGGGACGTATGTCAATCCTCCAAATGACAAATTATCACGTTACCAGTCTCTTCTCCGAGAGAACTGGCAGAGGTGACTAAGCTTTAGAGATAGTGAAGAATAGAAGATCCAGCATATCCCAAAACCTTTTTAAAAAGAAACGCGATGTTATCACGTTACCATACCCATAAGGAGGAGCGATGGCAGAGGTGACTATAATGCTCGACAATAACGCAGTGTGGTGCTACCAGATTACTCAGAGAGAATGGGAGACTCTCCCAAAGTCTGTTCCTCATCCGCGCCCAAAGCACGGAAACCGTCTGGTGTGATATTCACTGCACCAGCTTGAACGAGCTAGACAATCGTCAGCACAATACTTTCAAAAATGAGGAAATCATTCAACTTACAGCTCGGCTCAAATCATCAATCAAATCTTCACAGTCCTCAATTCCCACACAAAGCCTGATAATATCCTCCGGCATTCCTCTATCCCTCCTCGTCTTCTCATCAATACTAGCATGGCTCATCCTGCAGGGCATACTAATCAAACTATTCACACACCCAAAACTCACACTAATCGCCCACAGCCTCGCGCTCTCCACAATCCTCTCCGAGACATTCACGTCGCCTGTTTCAAAGGATAAGACGGCGCCGGCACCCCGCGCCATGCTCCAGTGAAGGTCGTATTGCGGGTGGGATTTTAGGCCCGGGTAGCGCACGCGGAACCCGTGCGTTTCCAGGAATTCGGCGATGCGTTGTGCATTGGATTGCTGCTTTTCCATGCGCACGCCAAGGGTTTTGACCCCGCGGAGGAGGAGCCAGGAATCGAATGGGCTTAATCCACATCCCGATGCGTTAATCGTGAAGTACAGCCTTTCACCCAGGGTGGGATCATTAATGGCAATTACACCGGCCATCAGATCGTGGTGGCCGGAGAGATATTTCGTTCCTGATTCATATACAATATCTGCGCCGAGGTCGAGCGGGTTCTGGAGCATGGGTGAAAGCATTGTGTTATCCACCGCCACAACTGCGGAGGGATTTGCGTCGTGCACGAGGGTGGCGATGGAGGGGATGTCGACGATTTTGATGAGGGGGTTTGTAGGGCTCTCGAGGAGCACCATAGCGGTCTTAGGGCTGACTACTTTGCGCACTTCCTCCGGTTCCGTAGTATCGACATGGTGGACGACGATGCCGCCGTGGGTGGACAGGTATTTGAGGAGGCGGTGAGAGCCACCGTAAAGGTCATCGCCGGTGATGACCTCGTCGCCTGGACGGAGTAGTCGGGTTATCACGTCTAGCGCACCCATGCCAGAAGAGACGACGAGCGCACGGTTTGCATTCATGATTTTGGCGAGGTGACGTTCGAGATGGGTGCGGGTAGGATTTCCGGAGCGTGTGTAGTCGTATTCTCCGCCTCCGCCTGTTGCGGAGCTTTGTTTGAAGGTTGCGGACTGGAGATATTTGTTAGACGTTGTACTTGAGCGTAGAATGCATCTCGGCCTATGAGACAAAATGCAAGTTATGCTCGTATGCTCGTATGCTCATATGTTCGTACCTGATATATAGGTACACTGCTGGCATTGTACTGGTCGCTTCCCTCTGTATACACCAACTCTGTTGCAAGAGCATATTTCCTCCCAGGTCTTGGGCTGCTTGGTGCTGGTGAAGGAGGCAAATCATGACCGTCAAGGTCTTTTCGTGTGAAGGCCTTTCCTGTGCTGTCTATCTTTCCCTTGGAGCTGCCTGCGACCGATGACGCTGGTGGAGAAGCCATTGTGAGGAGAGCTAGGATGTTGAATCAATGGGGTATTTGTAGGTGATTTCAATTTCTCTGATGGGAGAATAGATGAGAAATCGAAAGGTGAAAGGGTATAATGGGAAGGGAAAAGGGAGAAGAGAGGAAAAGTAGAGAAAGTTGTTTGTAGAGAAACGCAGGTACGTCGTTGATATCCACCTGCGAGGCGGCTGGCGGGGTGCCGGGACATGGAGAGTCACCGCTAGAATGGCGCCATCGCCGCCAAAAGCTTTTGACTGGTGGCGGCAATTACAGCAAACTCCGAGTTCGGCTGGGGAACATGGGAACATCAACTCTATGGACCTCTCCCAACTCGCCACTCTCTCATCAAACAGCGTCGTTTGCTCTGTGTCCACCTAAAAAAAAAACACTCCTTTTTAGGGGTCAGGCCATGCTATCTGCTACGTAGGGTATTATCATTATTTCTCCAACCCTCCTTCAATTTCTCAATGGTGACAAAAACAACAATTCAAACCAAAGAAAGCAATCCAACGCTTTACTCCAGCTGATGCCAGTTCCCAACTGCCGTGCCTATCATAAATTATAAAGTTTCCAGACCTCAATCCAAGGACTATGCAAGTAACCCAAGCAATAAAAATAATACCGAATCAAACGAGTCCCATAGTATCCAAGTAGCCAGTGGTAGCATACACAAGTGCAAAGTAACGATAACGCCCCCTCCCTTCCTTCCCCTCTCCTCACCGGGGCACAACGGCGGGAAACGACTTCCGCTCAACCACATTGATATCGAACTCAAAGATCCCCTCTTCCGTACCGCAGTACAGCTTACGGCCGTTCTGGCTCATAGCAAGGCCAGCGGTCCTCAGCCCATCAGATGGGTCGTGTCCGCGATGCCGTCGGGAAGGTGCACCGGTCCGGACCGCCATCTGCTCCACCAACTCATGGGGTTGGAGAACCCGTGATCCAGCATCACGGGCACTTCGAAGACGTTCCCGCTGCTGAGTCAGTTGTCGCAGACGGCGCAGTTCACTGCGGAGTTCGGGGGCACCAGAAAATCGAGATTGGCTTTGGGTATTGCGAGCCATAGCATCTTCAATGGTGCGCCAGGCATCGTCTGTTGCTGAAATGATTTGCGGGTCAGCACGACGTGCATGTGGTGGAATGGGGTTCGGTGATCTAGTCCTAGCGGCGTCTGAGATATTTCCGCCGTTGTTTTCCGCAGCACTGCTCGAGGCGCCGTTTGAAAAGACGACGGATGCTTGACGGCGAGGTATGGTTGGCGCACTCAGGATGTCCAGTTGACGGGTGCTGTCTGTCATGGACTCTTGCAACGACGTGGGATCTGTGGTGGCGTCGAGTCTCGTAAAGAATCGGTCCCTGCTCCTGTTACTAGGGATTCTTGTAGGAAACTCTGGTCCATTAATAGCGTACCGTCTTAATTCACCAGGGCCGGTTGCAGTGTAATTGATGCTGCGTGGTGTGGCCCTCTGTTCACGTGCCTCCTCTCGTTGCCTGCCAGAGCGCAGAGCCTCAAGAATCTGGCGCTCGTGAGCCGTTAGACCATGAGGATCATTGTCTGACTCGACAACGCCAAGCTGTCGGTGGGACCGACGCCGCTCTGATGCTTCAATGTACTCTGTGGCAAAGTTGACTGCAGCTACACTGCCCTCCGGATCCAAGGCACGGCGATACCTACGAAGGAAATCTGCTTCTTGCCTCAAGTCTCGTAGTTCTGGACTCAGTTCTACATCGAAATCTACAACCTCGATTTTTTCGAGGCCTTCTTCTGTCGGATCCAGACTCAATACTTGCCTTGTCTTCAATCCCGAGCGAATATCTGCAACACAAACCGTCGCTTGATCCTCGCTCCAGATTAGAAGATCCCAAGGGGGCGGGGAAAACAGCATCGTTCTAACCGCTCCAGCTCCAGCATTGTAATCTGGTTTGGTGGATTGGATTATCCTTAGCGCAGCTTCATCACTACACTCCGGGTGTTTTAGAAGGTCCACGTCAAAGACGGTAATGTATCCACACTCGGAGCCGACCGCGACCAGACGTCCTGACGTTGACCATGCTGTCGTGAAGTACCCCAGACAAGCTGTTCCGGACGGAACGTAAAGTTGTGCCTCGTAAAACAACACCCAATCATGGGGTAACTGTTGAGTTCTGCCTTGAGGAGTCTTCGTTGTAGTCGATTTCGGCAGCGGAGATCGAGCGAAGAAGAATGCTTGGTTGTTGTCTCCGACAGCTACTAGGAGCTTCCCATCGGGTGATATGGTCGCATGGTTCATAGGGAACGGCAGGTCCAGAACGCTAACCTCCAGGTTGTGTGTCAACGAATAGAGGCGCACCGTTTTGTCATTATTCGTGAGTACTGCTACCACTTCATCTTCCCCATCGCCTTCCGTTTCCAAATTATGTATCGAGATTGAGTTTACAATATCTTCGCCAATCTTTTCTAGCCTTAGCCGGTGCATAGCACTTAGACGCGGAGGACGTGGTAATGGAATACGGCTCGAGAGGTCCGAGGGCCGGGTTGGGAGGTTTAGGGGAAGCGTCTCATCTATTTCCGACGAGTCAACCGGAGGGAAGCCTGCTACTTTGATTGCAGCAAAGTTGCCGTTTTCTGCTCCTCCAACACATATCCAGCCAAATCCTGAAGCTGTACAACGCGCATCGAAGGGAAGTGTTGTGATATGAGCTTGTATTTTGGTGGCGACATTGATGCAGTAAACGTCAGGGCCGCTGGCGTAGTAGAGGAGGTCTTGCTCGGCGGAGCTTATGAAGTGACGGAGTTGGTAGTGTCTGCATAGTCTGCGTTAATCGATATATTTTTTTATGCAAGTGGGAAGAATTCTCACGCAATAGGTATTTTGAGGGGGTAGAAGGCCTTGGAGGGCAAGACCAACGTGTCCGTGTCTCGACTTAGCCCAATGATACTGTACTAATGTCAACTCTGGTTCCCAAAGGTTGCAAGCGCAGAGACGCACAAGGAGTCGTCGACAGCCATTCTCCACGATTAGCAGATGTAAGGCGGGGACATGTCCTGGGGGGGTGTACCACGGGAGGTAGGATTAGCGCAGCAACAGCTTTGCGAGTGGAGGTTGCTATGAGGTCACAAAGAGCCTAGGCGAAGGGCGCGACAACGGAGTTTATAGGGATGGAGGAAGGTGTAGAAATTAGGATGTAGGAAAGGTCCTCCAGAAAAGACAGTGCGTAGACGATGCGCGGCGCACTCGATTGGTAGGGTACTCACTCGCCTTTAACGATCGTGAGGAGTATCAGTGAATGTCGAGCTGTGCTTCCTGCTCCTCACCCCACAATCTGCAATGCATCGGCGAATCACAAAGGGTACGCGTGCGGCAAGAGAGGTGTAATCACCTGGCCGTGTAACTGGCAATACTCTGCAGTGTGACAGCCTTCACTCAACGGTTTTCTCTTGAACCAGTCTATCCACGTCTCTTCTTCGTGTTGTCGTTGTCGCGAACTGGTAGCCATCGAAGATCTGCCGGTAGAATCTCGGTGCCTCTCGGCCCCGGTAATTCCGCGGTGCTCTAGAAATTTCTCTGCCATCATACTTTTCTCCTGTTCATAGCTCCCGTCGTCCATCTCTCCATCAACATAAACACCACCTCTCCCATCAATTCTCCCTCATCCCTTCCTTCATTTCTTGTTGCTCTCATCTTCCCTTAGCAGCACCTCTTATTAGATACCCTTTAATCATGTTGTCTTCAAGAGTTTCGAGAACTGTAAGTACTGCGCGCCTCTCCCGAGCTCCAGCAGCTTCTGACCTCAATCCATCAGTTTTTGCCACGGGCAACATCTGCTGTCCGTCGCGTCCAGCCTGCCATCAGATCCCCATTTGGCTCAACATTCGCGAGAGGGTATGCGGAGGGCTCTGAGGAGAAGGTGAAGGGCTCAGTCATCGGTATTGACTTGGGTACCACCAACTCCGCCGTCGCCATCATGGAGGGCAAGACTCCCCGTATCATCGAGAACGCTGAGGGTATGTTCACATCGCAATCATCAATCATCATCAATAGCTAACAATGACTTGCAGGTGGCCGCACAACACCATCCGTCGTCGGGTTCACAAAGGAGGGTGAGCGCCTCGTTGGTATTGCCGCCAAGCGTCAGGCTGTCGTCAATCCTGAGAACACCCTCTTCGCCACCAAGCGTCTCATCGGACGCAAGTTCACAGATGCTGAGGTCCAGCGCGATATCAAGCAGGTGCCATACAAAATCGTCCAGCACACCAATGGTGACGCGTGGCTCGAGGCCCATGGCCAGAAGTACTCTCCATCTCAGATCGGTGGCTTCGTCCTTGGAAAGATGAAGGAGACTGCTGAGGCGTTCCTCGGAAAGAACGTCAAGAATGCCGTCGTTACCGTCCCTGCTTACTTCAACGACTCCCAGCGTCAAGCTACCAAAGACGCCGGTCAGATTGCTGGTCTCAATGTTCTCCGTGTTGTCAACGAGCCTACTGCCGCCGCCCTTGCCTACGGTCTTGACAAGTCCAGCGACAACATCATTGCTGTCTACGATCTTGGAGGTGGTACTTTCGATATCTCCATCCTCGAGATCCAGAACGGCGTGTTCGAGGTCAAGGCCACCAACGGTGATACCCATCTTGGTGGTGAGGATTTCGATATCACCCTTGTCCGCCACATCGTCCAGCAGTTCAAGAAGGAGCAGGGCATCGATCTAGATGGTGACCGCATGGCTATTCAGCGTATCCGTGAGGCTGCTGAGAAGGCCAAGATTGAGCTGTCTTCCTCCCTCCAGACCGACATCAACCTTCCCTTCATCACTGCCGACGCTTCCGGACCCAAGCACATCAACTCCAAGCTCACCCGTGCTCAGCTTGAGAAGATGATGGACCCCCTCATCTCCAAGACCGTTGACCCCGTCCGCAAGGCTTTGAAGGATGCCAACCTTCAAGCCAAGGACATCCAGGAGGTCCTCCTTGTTGGTGGTATGACTCGTATGCCCAAGGTCACTGAGTCCGTCAAGAGCATCTTTGGCCGTGACCCCGCCAAATCTGTTAACCCTGATGAGGCTGTCGCTATCGGTGCCGCCATTCAGGGTGCCGTCCTTGCTGGTGAGGTCACCGATCTTTTGCTCCTTGATGTCACTCCTCTCTCCCTCGGTATCGAGACTCTCGGTGGTGTCTTCACCCGTTTGATCAACCGCAACACCACCATCCCCACCAAGAAGTCCCAGGTTTTCTCCACTGCCGCCGACTTCCAGAGCGCTGTCGAGATCAAGGTCTACCAGGGTGAGCGTGAGCTTGTCCGCGACAACAAGTTGTTGGGCAACTTCCAGCTTGTCGGTATCCCACCTGCTCACCGTGGTGTCCCCCAGATCGAGGTCACCTTCGACATCGATGCTGATTCCATCGTACACGTCCATGCCTCTGACAAGTCCACTGGCAAGGACCAGTCCATCACCATTGCTTCCGGATCTGGTCTCTCTGACAACGAGATCCAGAGCATGGTTGACGATGCTGAGCGTTACCAGGAGCAAGACAAGGAGCGCAAGAACGCCATCGAGGCTGCCAACCGCGCCGACAGCGTCTTGAACGATACCGACAAGGCTCTTAAGGAGTTCGAGGATCGTCTTGATAAGGCTGAGGCTGAGAAGATCAAGGAGAAGATTGCTTCTCTCCGTGAGTTCATCTCCCAGAGCCAGTCTGGCGAGGGTACTGCTACCGCCGCCGAGATCAAGGAAAAGACCGATGAGCTCCAGAACGCCAGCTTGAGCCTCTTCGACCAGATGCACAAGGCTCGCTCTGAGTCCGGCAGCCAGGAGCAGGCCAAGGAGGGAGCTGATGGTGAGAAGAAGCAGTAAATGCCTCACTCGCTAAGCTTTCTTGATTCATCGTTTCCTTTATCCGTGGTCGTGTCTTCGCAAAAAGCAGGCGTCTTGCATCTTCGGGGTTATGTCTTGGGTTATTAGACGTGTACAAAATGTTTTTCTTTATCAACCTGTATCTATACCACTTTTCCCCTTCTGCTTCGCCTCTTCTTCCCTCCGGTGGAATGTTTTAGTATATCTCTCTCTTCTTGGTCTGTGTCTTATTATCAAAGGGGGTTGACAGAGGCGAAGTTCTCTTTAAAAGGGTGGTTCTGGTGTAATTGGGGGGTGGTGAAATACTTGTACATTTAGCATAGGCCGTGTGACGTGTTTAATGCCATATCTCCGCTCTGAAAGCGAGTTTTTATTCAAACTTCTTCTAAACCGAAATCTCTAAGCTCTGTCTTGTTGCAACCTTAGAAGTAACAGATTTAAAGAAACGGAGGCCAATCCATTTGAACCAGGGAGTGAGTTTCCACCGTATAGATGTTCCTCGAATTCTATAGAAGCTTTAGCCACGTGCTTCGTTCCGTAGTTTGCTGAATTCTCCCTGAATTGCTCAAGTGCCATGTTTAGCAAACAGGTCGATTGCATAGTGAAAGTCTTTGGTCACGTGGAATGGTCATCGCTGAGTCATTAATAAACCTACTTTGCACGTGCGATAAAGAATACGGTGGCCCTAGACCCCGTCGCATTTCCCCCGGAATTCTCCCCTCCACCACTCTCCTATTCTCCACACAACAACACCACCTATACCTATCGACTACTGTTCCGCCAACATGGCGCTTGCTACGAAGACACAGTCTCAAAAGATTTTCGAGAAATTGAAGTCTAAGCCCGCAAACAAGGTATGTGGAACCAGCTATTACTGACCGCCCTTCGGCATTATGTAGAGAGTTGTGAACAATTACTGATGCTCTGCTACAGATATGTTTCGACTGCGGCGCAAAAAATCCAACATGGTCGTCCGTCCCCTTCGGTATCTATCTGTGCCTCGACTGCTCCGCGAACCACAGGAATATGGGCGTGCATATCTCGTTTGTGAGGTCGACAAATCTTGACAGTAGGGATACTCCGTTCTTGTGTGGAGGGTGCGTGCTAATGGAGGTTATAGTCTGGCAATGGGACCAACTCCGCATAATGAAGGTCGGCGGCAATGAATCAGCTACCAAGTACTTCCAGACGCACGGTGGATCGGCCGCGCTGGCTAGCAAGGACCCGAAGACCAAGTACACATCGAACGCCGCCACTAGGTATAAGGAGGAACTGGCTAGAAGATGTGCTGTAGATGCTAAGCAGTATGCCCTCCTCAACTATAATGTCATCATAGACTAGTAACTGACTGAATCATAGATACCCCAACGAAGTTGTGATCACAGACATCCCAGAAGCGTCCTCCCCATCTACTCCTGCCGACAATGAAGACGACTTCTTCTCCTCTTGGGATAAGCCCGCCATTAAGCGCCCATCGAACCCCCCATCCCGCACTGGCACCCCAGCTAACGTCAGAACCGCATCTCCTTTCTTGAACGCCCCTGCCAACGGCAATGGTACCGCTCGGCCGAAGTCACCCCTCGCAGGCGCCTCAGAGTCCAAACCTTCCGCACCTGCTGCCATTCCCGCCGCTGTGCGACCAACACCCGCTGTTCGTAAATCTACGGCCACGGGAGCGAAGAAGAACATCCTCGGGGCCAAGAAAACGAAGCTTGGTGCGAAGAAGGTTGTACCTGCAGACGGTGGTTTAGATTTCGAGGAGGCTGAGCGCAAAGCTAAGGAAGAAGCTGAGCGCATCCAGAAACTCGGATACGATCCAGATGCTGAAGCCGCTGAAGTTCTGTCACAGAAGAAATCCACACCCGCCGTTGAATCACCCGTCGTCGCCCCCACGCCGGTTAGCCCGTCGCGAGGCGGATTTGGATCATCGAACAAGGCGGAGCGCAGCAGTGCAGAGATGGAGCGGTTAGGAATGGGCGTGAAGAGACTTGGATTCGGGCAGGTAGGTGCGGCTGCAGGTAAGTCTGCTGCGGCACCGAAAAAGATGGGTGGGTTCGGAAGCACGAGTAGAGCCACTGAAGGTATGTCCGATATCCCATATCTACCACATCTTCAATACTAATACCCCCGCCAGACGACTCCGAAAAATACGCTCGCCAAAAATTCGGAACGCAAAAATCCATCTCATCAGACGAATTCTTCGGTCGCAACGCCTACGACCCATCCGCTTCCGCGGAAGCCAAATCACGCCTCCAAGGCTTCGAAGGGGCTACTGCCATCTCTTCCAATGCGTACTTCGGACGGCCTGAGGAGGATATGCAGGAGGAGGATTATGGCGACTTGGAGAGCGCGGCGAAGGATTTCATTAGGAAGTTTGGGAATACGGCGGGGGATGATTTGGAGAATTTGACGGCGGCGTTGGGGGATGGCGCCCAGAGGCTGCAGGGGGCTATTCGGAGTTATTTGAACTCTTAGATGCGTACTTATGAGAGGGCGTGGTTGGGGGATGGAATCTGATGCTGCTTTATTGAAAATGGTGGGACATCGGCGCGAGGCAGATTGAGTTGAATAGTGACACGGTTAGGTACATGCGTTTTGCAGATTCTTGACTAGGACGATAATGATGAACGAAGCGGAAGACGTTCAATGTTTGCTGAAGAAGCCCGTTAGGCTATCATAGGGTCGATTGGGAGGGTGTTCGGGTTTCTTTGGATCAGGTTCTTTGCCTATGGCACGCATGCGAGGTATTCAATAGATATATGGACTGAAACACATTCCTACATTACTGCTTCCGAAAGGATCTGCCGTATTACTGTTTGCTCGCTATTGTCTCTACATTCGAACTTATTACTGATGTTTTAGCACTGATAGGATAGGATAATAGGGGGGTTGATCTCTTATCTCTATCCGTGCTCCTATAGACAATGGCATATGTCGGTA
>ML993973.1:0-72289 GCA_010093945.1 Delitschia confertaspora ATCC 74209 | reverse complement strand
CCTTGCTCTTGCTCCTGCGACTAAGACTAGTTGCACGAATCAGGCAGAAAAGGCATTTGTGGGACATCGAGAAACATAGAGGAGGCTATATTGCTTCTTCATTTTGGCTAAAGGTGGATGCATCTCTTCCTGGGAATCGTGATACAGAAAATGCTTGGGAACTGACAAGGACCTGAAAGGTGAGATGAATATTCTATGGATGTGATCGTAAAATGAAACGGTGGACAATAGTATTTGTGAAATACGAAATTATGAAAAATCGAGAATAATGACAGGCAGAAGAAATGAGATGTATCCGCTAGATTAATCTAGAATGAGTAGGATGGTATCTTCCTTATATAGTACAGTATAAACCCACTATTATACATAATACAGCCTCCGACGTCTCCTTCCAAGTAACCTAGTCTGTTACATCCAAACCATTGAACCCCGCATACAAGCCTCCTATGTCTCCTCTTCAAATTTCCCTCATCTAGTCGTGATTCTGCGCCGCCTCCTCCAACCCCCCCATCGCCTGCTCCAGCTCCCTCACCCTCTGTCCCACCCTTCTCTTAACCTCCTCTGCCACAGCCCGATCCCCGCCCTCCATGACCCTATTGTAAAACTGTAATAGCTTGTCCACTTCTTCGCGCGCCGCTGCGCGGTCATCGGGGGCATAAGTTGTGTTCTTCTCCGTTTCTTCGGCGGCGATTTCGAATTCGTCGCGCGCGGTGCCGTAGCTGACCGCGATTAATACCAGGGAGTAGACTGGAGTTAGTGGATGGAGGACTTACAGTTCTTGGATTTCTTCCATAACTTCGTCTATTTGCCGTGCGGCGCCGGGACTTGATGCCGGCACATCAGTGCCTGATTCTTCCGGTCTCCGCAGAGCGTGAGCCGCGGAAAAGGTCCGAACTGATGATAACGAATACGAAGTTGTATATCTCGTCCATTGGGCGCCCCTTGTTGTCGTATGCACTGATGTTACCTGCCGGACTTGTGACTGCGAGAGTTGATGGTAGGAGCGGGAGAGCTGGGGACAGGTCTGGCGGAGGGTCTGGGTGTGGAGAAGTCTCCAGAAAGCAGGTGTGCGGGCGGACATTGTGACTGGGTGTACGACGCGACGATTGATGGGTGTTTATAGGAAAAGTGAGCAGCTTGAGTTTAGGAGAGCTGAAGCATGGTAAATGGGGGCTATGTCATTCTAAAGGCGGAGCGGAGTGGCAGTATCAAGGACGGACATGGTGCCTCGACTGGGGCAGCATAAGGGCATCGAGTTTGTAGATGAGGTGGGTTCTAGAATATTAATTTTTCTCAATCAAGTATAATTGCGAAATTATCATAGGACTGTAACTGTAGAGAGTTAATCGTCATAATATATAGTCAGATGTGTGGAAGACAAAGAGTCAATGTACTGAAGAGTGGTGATGCGGCCACATTGCTTACCGCTTTCGCTTAGACTTGAATAGTGGGGGCCGTTAATTTAGCTTATAACAAAAAAATAAAAATCTTAAACAACATCAGTACTCAGCGAGAGTAGTCTAGTGGTTATGATGTCTGCTTTACATTGCTTTAAATGTTGAGCGCAGAAGGTCGGGAGTTCGATCCTCCCCTCTCGTAGCATCAGTCAATTTTACTTTTTGCCACTTTTTCCACCTTCGAAAGTTGTGCTTAGAGTATGTATATTTATTCTTTTTAAACTGTCGAAGTCTTCGTGAGGGAATAATATATTTTGCGGATCTAGTGAGCAATTAATCATATTTGAAAAGTTAGGATTTTGAACGGTCTATGTTTAGACAGAGCTTTCTCACTTAACGATTATTATGATGTCATGTAGTGCCGTAGAGGCGAAGGATACCTAAACTAAATTATTGCCTGCGATACGAAATATACCATAGGATTGGGCATACAACTACTCTACCGGCACTTTTAGATTGAATATTTAAGAGCTGCGACTCTCAATGGATTCGAGGACAAGAAGCATCCCAAACTTGAAGAAGCTGTGGTAGTCGACCGTGTACTAGACGTGGATTCAAAAAGATTCCGCACACGGAGGATATACTGCGCGCAAAAACTAATATAGGTGGGAGGAGCCGTGCGTGCAATCGCTAGCGAGCCTTAAAGGAAGATCTAGCAGCTATTGTCACGGCTGGTGCACTGAGAAAACAGTCTCGTGTAGAGAGCGAGGTGATAGACGATAGCTGTCACAGCTATCAACCCACGGTTTAACCTCGTTCGTTATGTAAAGGAGAAGTATGACATTCAGGACACAGACACGTACAACCTCTGTAAGGCTGGTTTCATGATAGGTATAATAACCCCTCAGTTAGTTATTACAGGCCCTGAGAGGCCCGGGAAACAGAAGGCTATTCAGCGAGATAATCGCGAGTGGACTACGGTTATCAACGTGATTAGCGAGAGTGGGTGGGCGATTCCACTCTTCACGATCTTCGCCAGCAAGAACCACATTAATACCTGGTATGCGGACCCTTCTGGTAGACAAGGCTGGGTTATTGCTGTCAGTGCCAATAGCTGGACAACAAATGAGTTTGGAGTCGCGTGATTAAAACACTTGAATGTGTACATAAAACTGCGTACTTCGGAGGCATACAAAGTGCCCATAATCGACGGCCATGAGAGCCACCAATCGATAGAATGCCGGAATCTGTGTAAGGAAGAAAAGGTTATTATTTCTTTACGCTATCACATTCGTCGGTCTTCCTACAGCCCCTTGATATACGCATTTTCTCGCCGTTGAAGCGCGCATACGGTTCTCAAGGTCTCTGGCTCGGCGCGCTTGATGGCTAAAATGATTGATAAATTAGTTTTCATATAGGCGTATAAGGTGGCTCATTATAAGGTAATCACGAAGGAGAACATTTGTGCAAGCTTCCAAGGCGCTGGTCTAGTACCGTTCGACTTAGATATAGTGCTATCGAAGCTTGGTATTAAGCTTCGTACGCTGACGCCGCCTGCACCAGAGGCTACATGATGAGAATTTAAAACACCCAGCAACCTACGCGATATGGAGGCTCAAACAACGGTAATTCGCGAGGGGGTAAGGCGACATCGTTACTTTCCAACAACAGAGATACTTGGATCGTCTCAATTGCTCCTAAAAGGTGCATGGTTGATAGTATACTCTGCCATGTTGATATATGACGAACTTTCTGCCCTTCAAGTGGCTACTAAGGCCGCAAATAAGAAGGAATAGCACAAACGAAAGTACGTAGAGAATCAGGATATGTTAGCAATAGGGGAGGTCAGTCACTGGCTAATCCTGGAAGCGCTTGTGGGGTAGAGGGCAGCGAACAGCCTACTAAAAAAGGCCGTGTACATAGGATAGTCAGAGGGCTCGAAGACACTGTGAGGATTGCGGCAAGACTGGACATAATGAAAAGACATTGCAGAGGGCGTAATAGATACTGAGTAGTTTGAATAACTTATTATTGTCAAATATTATTGCGTTGAGTTGAGTAACTCGAAACAGATGTGCGGTTGGTATTCTGTTGATCAGTTCGGTGGTGAACCACGTATTATAAAACATGAAATTAGAAGTACTGTTGGAGAATATCGGGTTCAGTGCAAATATAGAATGGCACGTGGCCACTAGTAAGACTACTCCCTCGGTATGAGTGCCGCACATACACATGAGTAGAATAGTTACAGCATTCTGCTCTTCAATCAAGACATAACTCTCCTGTTCTGACCTACCTTCCCTTGTTTCCGTGACACTCGTACCGGTCATACAGTATACAAGTGATTATTGTTTAATAAGTACAAAAATATCCGAAATCCAATGCTTAAGTCTCATAGGAATTCAAAAGCGCTAGTCCTATATAATTTAGAAGCGAGGTTCCATACGTTATCGACACGTAAGGCCCCTTTGGCAAGAAAGGGAAGCCTTATACCAACGTAATAAACACCTGGTCTATATGTTGGAAAGCTTTTCTCGAGTTGATCAAAAAAAAAGGGCGCAAGTCCCTTGTCCCACAGAGGTATGGCTCGGAATCAAGTGATATGCAGCGGAGTTAATAAAACCACTGTATCCGCATAAATACTGTCACCAATGCTTTGAACCAACCAAATGATACCCCAAACAAGTAGATTCCTAGAAGCCCCTATTATACCCAAGCCGAAGATATCTTTGGTCCCAGGCTACCACATCCTACATATTTTTGTACTGTTCGCTCTCCTCATGATCAGATACAAGGCATCTCGCAACACGTGAATTGGGTCAGCTCCCGCTCCATTTCTCTCAGCTTCTTCACCTCCTGCCTCAACATTATCAGTTCTTCGGCCTCGTCAACCTTAGCAGCAGCCTGTGCGCCAGTAAAAGTTTTCTTCTCGTCCATCTCCTCCCTTAGAATGCGTATCTGTCTCTTAATCTCCTTCCACAGTACTAACTTCTCCAAGTCCAATTCCTCGCTGGAGTGAGGATGTGGTCCAAACCCCCGCCTAATCCTTTTATCTTCCATCTCCTGTATAATCTTATCTGTCTCGCTAGGTCTCAGCTTAGCCAACTCATCCTCAGGCCCAGCCCACCTCTCCATACCCCCCTGTTCGTCTCCCTTGTTGGACCCCGCAGCAATAGCTAATAAAGCCGCGACAAAAGCCTCCTGCATATAGGCAAAAGAAAAGTTATTTGTAATCTGCGCAATAGCCTTGCACAACTCATCTGGAAACTCGATATCCTCATTATCCTTCAGTTTCCCCTGCCAGAAGTGGCAGTATTTGACCCTCTGGTCAAAATCCGGGTCCGGGAAATAGTATTTCCTATCAAAACGACTCGGTCTTTTGCTGATACCTGGATCCAATCTGTCAAGATGATTGGTCGAGCCTACCATGAGAATCCCGTCGTTGGATTTCAGCCCGTCGACTTCGTTGAGGAAGTAGGAGCGCACGCTGTCGTTGACGATAGAATCAAGATCCTCGAAAACGAGGTAACAGGGTGCCTGTTGACGGGCTTTGAGGAAAATGGATGAGAGGGAGGCTTCGGGGCCGGCATAGGAGGAGAGGGAGCGAACGTAGAGGGTCGGAACAGTAATCCTAGTGTCTTTCCCTCGGCCCCGTTGGTAGAGGGCGTGCATCATTGCTTTTATGGAGATGGTTTTGCCTAGTGAGTGTTAGAAAGGGTATTGGACAGGGAGGCTTGGGGGAGAGTAGTACCGTTTCCGGGAGGCCCGTAGTATATGATTCCACGTTTCCAGGGGACTCTTAGCTTGCTGTATGTGTCCTGCCCGTCGAAGAAGTTCTCTACGTCGCTAATAATTGCCTTCTTCATCCCCTCTTCCAGAATGACATTTTCCCATCTCGCGTTCTCAATGCTATTCCATAATTCGCGGCTCTTCTGCCAATAACCCCCGTCAAACACCCATACCTCATCATGGAGCTGTGCTCCATACTCAGTAGCTTCCTTTATCAACTCGTCCACCTTTTCGACTTCGCTCGTAAGAATGTAATGATTGACAACTTGTGGATAGGAGCCCGAACCATCGCGGCCAGACGCAATGTATAAGATGAACTCTTGGTCCTTCCACTTATACATGAACTTGCCAAAAATGACATTATCGACCATAACACCTGCATGACTGTCGAGCCTCCTCGAGGGAGGTATGTATGTCCGCCATTTCAGAGTGGCACCGTATACGGAGTCGGCAGTGGAGTCATCGAGGGGTGTAGCAGTTGCAAAACCGGCAGAAGCATAGGAAAGGAGGTGGAGACTGTCTTGTGGGGCAATGATGAGGTTGAGATTAGGGTATTGTGTACGGAGGGCTTCAGCCAGAACGCTATCGGTCGAAATTCGTTGAGCGGAGGAATGGTGGAAGTATGCACGGGAGGAGTGGTCTTCACGGGAGTGGATGGTGATGGAAGGATTGCTACCTGTCATAGTGATGGCTGTCAATTCAAAACAAGAAGGGTCATCAATATAATTCGTAACGGGACTTTTCAGATGTCGTATTTTCAAAGAGTACGGAGTATCTTGATTCAAAGTTAATGGTGAGAGCAGAGGGGTAGAGCTTCAGAGTAAGCTGGAGGTTATGGGTTCTCTATAGCTGGGGCAGATGGCTGCGGGGAGCTCTGGTAAGCGGGGCTGAGCACCCGCCTGAAATTGCACTCCTTCCTAACTGAGAAGGAGGCGTATATAAGTCACGTGACAAACGGCGTTGAGCTCTAGTGCGGGAAGAGCCAAAAGAAGCGCAGTATCTTCACGAACTGTGAAATGTAGTATGTGTACGTACCACTGAGAAGCTCAAGAGTCGGCTTCTGAATTTCCGATTCGGATGCATCCGATCCTAGTAGCGGTGACGCGCAAAGCTTACCAAGAATCGCCAAGCCGGCAGGATTAGAATGCCCATGAAGCCACCGTTCTTGTCTTGTCGGCATGCGAGGACATCTGATATAAACTCGAATGACCTCACTCCATTATCTGTGAATCTGGGCCCGGACGAGAGGAAAATTGTAGATATTCTTTGTTGAGCCATACTCGTATCTGCCAAGGGAGAAGCGTAGTTCGGTCCTGAAGGTGGGTTCATTAGTTCTCGGTATCTGCTGGAGTTTTTTTTCCGTGGTGTCTTGGGCTGAGCGTGGAGAATGGAACATTCCTCCACACGCAGCTTGGAGAAGTAGTCCCCCAGATCAACGTCGAGATTCTCACGACTCAAGTACTCCACAGATTTCCCCTCCTCCGGATCTGGAGAACTGGTCGGTGCTACGTCCCAGCAACGGCGTAACCAGGTTTTTCCTGTCCCACAACCCCACCGAAAAATGTGCTGCCATGTAGAGCATCTCCAGCGGGTGTGGTGATTGTCAGGAACAGTTCCTGAACTAGTGGAACCTGTTGGTGTGGCTGCAGACCCACCCATATGCTGATGGTTTCGTTCGTTCCCTTCAAAGTTGCCGTAAGATTTCAAAGAGTGGTATACAGTGTCTCGTTCGGTAGCCCCTACTGTTAGCGTGATATGAGGGGTAGCTCATATACGAATATCGAAACCCTTTCAGGGGCCACTGCATCCCAGATAACAGGAAAAAAAAATGCTGATCGCTTATGTCCCTGGACTATCTATTGGGATTGAGATAAATTGCTGGCTGCATCGGAATACGCGCGAAAGCGAACAAGACTGATATTGGGGAAGGAAGTTTAGTCGGGTCGAATTATTGACTGTACGGAATAGAGTCTGTTTTCAGTGCAATTGCTTGTCGAAGACCATCAGAGTGGTAAGTTTGAAGATTTTTCAACAGAATCTCTTTCGCGCGGAACCAGCACGGTTTAGTAGCGGAGTCATCTTGTTTGGCGGAATGGCGGCACATCTCCTCGCTGTAGCCGCCTGCATGGAATGGAAAAGGAAGAGTACTGAATCCTTCGGCGCATGCTACCCCTTTCAAAGATGATGGTAAAGTTTGAGCTTCTTAACCGGAGCAATCCCAGTTTGAATCGAAGTGTGCGTTGGGGCCTGCAAGGACATGCAGAGAATGCAACAATATAAACAGTGCTTTTGAACGCGCGGCTAAACGTATTAGATGTCACGCAGGACAAATCCACTTCTGATAGAGGGAATCTGAGGAAACCTTTGAGTAAGAATAAGGTAAGACTGAAAGACTTGAACGTTTCCTGACAAGACAGCTACCAGCTCACGTTACTGGGCTGAAAACCTTGAGAAGATTGCCAATTTTTGGTAGGTATGAGCTTGACGAGTGAGCACTGAGGGTGTATGGTGTAAATAGCCTAAAGTCCGGAAGCGCGCCTGGATACTGGAAACGAGGTGTTAGCTCTGATGCTGGCCTGTGTTACAATTGAAACGCAGGACATACTTGTAGTATGTTTGCCATGCGCGTAGTTGGCCAGTAACAGTTCGGAGTACGTATTTCGTCGCTATTCGACGGGGAAGGGGTAGAACGGGGCCGTCTCCGTGCTGACGACCCCTCTGTCCCGGTGGTCCGAATCCCCTACCTCGAGATACGGAATCGCCTCCAAAAAATATGTTTAGACAGCAAGCGTGGTGTTTGTTGTTGTGGTTGTGGTTGAGAGGATAAAGTTGCAGAAGCATCGGCGCAGTTGAACATCCGACGTTGGCTACCAGCGCAAAAGTGTGGAGTCGCTTCTCCACAAATGTCGGTGGTCCGTCCCTGAAGTTCCTTTTAGCGGATTTCACGATAGCTCTTTGCTTGTAAGATCTGGATCTCTGTTTATCATTTGGCCACACAATCACTAGCTTTCGCAATGATGAACCGGCAGTTCATGGTGTTTATCAACAGAGGCGTGCCAGTTTCGCACAGAAGGTTCGAAAATTCTGAGTTGACTGGGCGGTGCGATGTGCCGCGCCTTGGAAAAACGCCTAGAAGCTTATGTGCAAGCCTTCTCTCCGTGGCACACGCAGGTGGAGGAATCCTCGTGCTGACCTGCATACCACCAACAATATGATTTTATGTATTTTTGTTACAGCGCTGTTCCAACGCTTCTACAAAAATTCGAGGCTGATACACACTCCGTACAAATCTCGGTACCGATTGTTTGCAGACCACTATCAAGCATCATTTGTCTCCACAGAGCGGCACAGCTAGAAGCAGACGGAAATGATTTGACTAATCCCTCCAAGGCATCGTGATTCGCAACTCTCATCCGCGCCGCTGAAGTGCATTTCCTAATTTGAGAGCTGAGGCTGCTAGTATGAATCCAGACGGACAGACAAGCCTTTGAACCAGGATATCTATTGCAATTATGCGACAGCCTACCCATACAACATCTGAGGCCCGGAACGACATTAGTTATGACAGTCATACTCTGGTAAAAAGCTTTTGTTCTTTGGAAGCTGATGTTACCATACTTGGATACGTCTTTGGTCGGCGATTACTTGGGTTCTCCCTCCACAGTCACCCCCTCACCCTCCATACCGGACTGACGAGCCATGACGAGAGCGTTCGAGTGACCGTGACGATCGAGCGCTTCCTGCTGTTCTATTGTGTCCGCCAAAACGCCCTTCCGAGACCTCGGCATCCTTTCTAAGGGGACAATCCACTGCGCAGGTTGCTGAAGATGCTCCCTGCACGAACGGCTGGACAAGCTTCACGTCTCTAACACTGATTTAGGGCCGTTTGGTTAGCACGTCTTTTATCCGGCCGGGGTGGACGAAAGATGGGGAAACATGCGACTGGCCTGTTCTAGGGCTTGTTTGCTCCTAATTAATCAGCCCTTGAGTGATTGGAATCCTTGCTATCACGGGCCCCTGCGCAACAAAGTCGTTCATCTCGAAAGGGCGGGTGGGTCGCCCTGGAAATATATCAGACCCCGTTCCCCAGACTGCAACCCTTCTCTTTGATCGCTCCGTCCCCAGACTTTGTCCTCTCCAACAGTTACGCATAAGCACGGTCGGCGGCCTTACTTTTACTTTTTTCCTGCTTGATACCCTTTTTTTTGTTTTACTATATATCTCAGGTCTACCTGTTATAATCTAGTAGTCGTCTACAATGGCTACCGCTACCGAACATACTGTATGTTGTCCTCTTCTACACGACTTCCGCCTGTCTATTGAAAGCTCACGTCCCAATTGTCAATTTCTGACTTTGCACCTCAGGCTACTGATGGCATTGGTGGTGGTGAGCATCTCTATAACAAAGAGACCAATGGTACCAGTGCCATTGACACTCATGCCGACGGTGTAGCACACGCGCACAGGGAGCGGAAACCTTACGACTATGGTTTGTCTTCACTCCTCGTGCCTTCACTCCAAATCATTATACTGATGTCTGTAGGCGGTAACCCACTCGCTCATGTTCGTACCAACGACCCGGACCTCCGTCTTCCCGCCTTTGGTGGTGAATTCCAGCCAGGTCTCTATAGGTGGGACAGTCGCTCGCCCATCTGCTATTTCGCCCTACTAACTGAACAGCAGGCCACCAAACCGCAAATTGGCCAACCCTGCTCCGCTAGGATTGTCTGCTTTCGCCCTGACGACCTTTGTCCTTTCTCTCATCAACCTTAACACCCGTGGAATCACCGGCCCGAGCATCGTTCTGGCACTCGCTTTCGGCTATGGTGGTCTTGTCCAGCTTCTCGCTGGCATGTGGTATGTTAGAAATCGACTGTACGTATGGACAGCCTACTAACAGAACTTGCAGGGAAATGGCTGTCGGAAACACCTTCGGTGCTACTGCTCTTTCTTCGTACGGCGGCTTCTGGATCTCGTTCGCTATCATCCTCACCCCTGGCGGCTTCGGCATTGAGAAGAGTCTCACCGTTTCCACAGATCCCCTGGACCTGTCGCCTTTCCTCAACTCTATGGGTCTCTACTTGATGGGCTGGTTCATCTTCACCTTCATCTTGCTCATTTGCACTCTCCGATCGACCGTGGCCTTCTTCTCGCTCTTCTTCACGCTTGATTTGGCCTTCCTGTTGCTCGGCATTGGGTACCTGACTGGAACCTCGACTCATCCCAAGGTTGGTTGCATCAAGGCCGGCGGTGTCTTCGGACTGCTTGCTGCCTTCATTGCTTGGTACAATGCTCTTGCAGGTCTTGCGGACAGCTCCAACAGCTTCTTTGTCATTCCCGTCGCCCACTTCCCCTGGAGCGAGAAGGGCCGTGAGAGGCGCGCCAAGATCAACAACGATGCGGCTCGCGCTGAACAGGCCGTCTAAATTAGCAGGCCTCCTGACGAATTTATTCGTCATGGGTCGTCGATGAGAACGATGTTGCTGGATTTCTTTCGTTGTGGAGTGGGATCGGCAGGATAATGTGGTCACGCGGAAAGCGGGGAACCTTCATGTTAAGCTTCTTTATTTCCAATCAGGGCGCGGCAGGTTGGCGCCTTGACATCATAGTACTTATATTTTAATGATCACCCAAATACCAATTTGCACTTTCACTCTCTGTTGTTGTCGGATCCCGCGGACTTTGAGTTTGGTTGTTCGTCATGCAGATGAACATCGTGTCGATGGATCAAATCAGCACTTACGAAGGGCCCTCTTGAAGACGCTTGGCAGAGCCTCTTCCACGGCTTGTTGAAACTGCGCAATACTCAATCGAAGTTCCTTCAACAGCTTTTCTATCCCGATTGTTTTCCAACTCAATCCACAACTCCCGATTTAGGAAAAGGATTCCCAAATTGTTTACAGAGTGAACTGGAGCCATAATCGTTCGGCTCTCTGGGAATACGACTAAGCTCCTATCCCCAAACGGCTCGATGATGCGCGGCTTTTGACGTAGGCGATGCAGCTTGTTTGCAACAGAGCTGAATTCAGCCTGTCACCATAGTCTCTCGCATGCGTTGAGCTGAGTTGATTTCATTTACCCATCGCCCTGAGCGATATGCACGGAGTCTCGCACCGCTGATAGACTTCTCGGCTAAGAACAAAAACCCAAAGTCAAGCCGTTGGCAAACACGCTGGCATATCTCTTTCTGCGGACGGTATTGCAGTATTGGGACAGCTAAATACACAGAATTTGTCTTTATACAATGTCTCGTCTTCTTTTTCGGCTCTGCAGTCCTTAGACTATTCCTGAGCTTCCTTTTGCTTCTGCTTTTCTTCCTCCTCCGGCGTCCGTGTCCTAAGCTGTAATGCGTGGATTCCACCTTCTTGTGCCATCTCGTCTTTCAAAAGAGAGTAGACCATGCGGTGTCTCGCTGGTTGCATTTTGCCCTTAAATGCTTCGGATGTGATGATAGCGCTGCAATTATCAGACTAAACTAACTCCTTGCGTTTATACCCTAAATGAAGGGACGAGTTCTCAGCCTTACCGGAAATGTGTCTTTGAAGATATTAGCAGCGAGACTTTTCATGACTGGTTTCTACAGTTGGGCCAGTGAAACTGCGAATTCATACCTCTTTACTTGTCACCCCCTGCATAGCTTTATGATGCGAATGCAGATGAGAATCATTATATATATCCAGCGTTGTTGGCTTCAGAGCCTCCGTAATCTGTATTTCCCCAACCATTAGCCCTCCTCTCGTATTACACGTAGTAGGACTTTGCTTTCCTTTGCGCGCATGGCATCCTCCATCGGAGTCATCGACTGGGCCATGGTGGACAACAGCCGCTGCACTCGAGTTACAGTTCTTAGGGACATTAATTTGATGCCTCTGTAATGTTTGGCGATGATAAGATGGACGGCAGAGGGATGCCGATGTTGGGGATGGAGCATGCCAAGATTTTTGGAGGTTGAACTTTCCTCGAATTTTGGGTGCCGTCACCATTCGTCTCAACGATCACAACTCCTTCTCAGACCTACACTGTTCATCAATCATAAATCGCTGCCTTCCTTGGTATTTCACGGGCATATATACTCTACACTTGGTCCATTGGCCTTCAAAATCCCTTGATTCTAGCCCAATGTCGAATGGGAGTTCGTACGCAATAGCTGCACAACAACGGCTGTGAGTTCCGGCATCGCGCAACCCACGGCAACCCCAGATACCCCACCATTCCCCAACCGCGCTGCACCATGTCCCGAATGCCCACAATGTGGGCGCTCACTCTCTGCCGAAGCCCGCCACGGCTATCACCTATATCTTCCTTCAGTTCTCTCTTTTCGCACTCTTCTAGGCAGTTTTCTCCTTTACCAACAATCGTTCGAATGGCTTCAACACTCCCAAGACTACCCATCTTTGAGGCAATCAAGAGCCATAATGCTGAGTCCACCGCTGTCGTACACTCTATTTCTGGGAGACGGTTTACCTATGGGGAGTTGGTCAACGATGTCGCGGCTGCGAAACATAAACTGTCGCAGAATACCGGTGGGAAGAAGCCTGAGGGAGAGAGGATCGCCTTCTTGGTAGAGAACGGGTATGACTATGTAGGTGCGAGTCCTTGTCCCAGCGATACTCAATTTCTCGACTATCTTCTAATCCCACCGCAGTGACGCTGTTGTCCATTTTGGCGAATCATGCCATTGCCGTACCATTGTCCCCTACTTTCCCCGCGCATGAACTCCGATATATACTGGATCAGAGCGGCAGTCTGGTCTTGCTTTCGTCTGAGAAGTTTCAGGCCAAAGCAGATGAAGTGCTGAAAGAAGGCATGGAGACGAAGCCTATCAACTACAAGCAAGAGAAAATCATGTTAGGAAAGAAGGACGACTATGTCACTTTGGAAGAACCGAAGAGCGAAAAAGGGGGCATGATGTTGTACACCTCTGGTACAACAAATAGACCAGTAAGTGCCTCTTAAATGGTTTAAGGAATAAATACTGAGGCCTCATAGAAAGGCGTACTCCTCCCACAATCGGTTCTTACCGCGCAGTCAATGTCTCTTTTGAAAGCATGGGAATATCGGCCCTCGGACGTTCTGCTCCACGTTCTCCCTCTCCATCATATCCACGGTACTGTCAACGCCCTTTTTACCCCCCTATTTTCGGGTTCGACTATTGAATTCCAGTTCCCATTCAATGCAACTGCACTCTGGGAACGTCTCGGAGCCCCTTTCCTCCCCAACGCAGATCCGAACAAGAAACCAATCACTTTCTTAACAGTTGTTCCAACAATCTACACTCGCCTCCTTTCCTCCCATTCCACATTATCTTCGGAGCTGCAAGAAGCGACGAAGAAAGCACTATTACCAGAGAACATGCGCCTCAATATCTCCGGTTCCGCCGCCCTCCCCACCCCCGTAAAGTCCGCCTGGTCTGAGCTCAGCGGTGGAAACGTCCTCCTAGAGCGCTACGGCATGACCGAAGTCGGCATGGCCCTGTCCTGCGGCCTCGACTTCGCCGACCGCGTCGACGGCAGCGTAGGCTGGCCGCTCCCATCGGTCGAAGCCCGCCTCGTCGACTCGGACACCAATGAAATCATCGCCGAAGGCGAAGAGCTCGACAAGGAGGGAAAAGAGCGCTCCGGAGAGATTCAACTTCGCGGGCCCACTATATTTAGGGAATACTGGCAGAATCCCATGGCTACGGAAAGCGAGTTTGTGGAGGGAGAAGATGGGAAGGGGAAATGGTTTAAGACGGGCGACGTAGCGGTGCGCAGGGAGGTATCGGAGGCTAAACATGCCCAGGACTGGTGCAAGGGCAAAATGTACTTCATCCACGGCCGCAAATCCGCCGACATCATCAAAACCGGCGGCGAAAAAGTGTCGGCGCTGGAAATCGAGCGCGAAATGCTATCCTTACCACAAGTCTCGGAAGTTGCCGTCGTGGCGCTGCCGTCGGAGGCATGGGGCCAAAAGGTTGCGTGCGTAGTGGTGCTGAGTGAGATGGGGAAGACGGGGGGCAGGGGCGGGAAGCAATGGGGCGCTATGGATATGAGGAGAGCTCTCAAGGATAGGCTGGCGAATTATAAGATTCCGCAGGAGATGAAGGTTGTCGAGGGGATTCCGAGGAATGCAATGGGGAAGATTAATAAAAAGGCGCTTGTGAAGGCGATATGGCCAGATTTGGTAGGGTAGGGGGCAACCGTGACGATTGACGGAGTTAGATATACATTCGAATGTCTCTGACATGTGGGACGTTATACTTGACTAAAGAGATATATATACAGAAGAGTTAAAGTAGAGTAGAGTCGAGCAGTGCCTTAACAAGTAATATCCTCAATGCTGTCTTCTGCATCCTTGTCCAGGTCCCTGTACCAAGCTGTACTGAGCCAGTACGCATCGTACTCACACTTCCAAACTAAAGGAGTGCAGTCTATATACTCTCATAAATTAGTGGTGCGCAGCGTATTGCTCTTTAAATCGGTGCTGTACATCGCTTTAGAAGAACCATTGATGGCCATCACAACGCTATCCACCTGCGCACTAACTATTCTAATAGCCCCCTCGACCTTATCTTTTATTGATAAAATAGCTTACGTAAGCTACTCGTGAAAACCCTCAGCTCCTTGGGTGGAGAAGTATTTCTAGAAGGCTGAATAGGCATTATTGAATTTATGGCGGCTTGAGGGTGACAGGGATTCGATTTATAGCTTAGGAGGCAGATTGAGAGTGATTTTGATAGGCTGCATAAAGTTGGTTCGGATTGAAATGAATTGTGTGTTTTTAGGATCTTGAGAGGAAAGGGACTTGTATGCTTCTAGTGCGCTTGACCGGTCAGCTCCGAAACTCTCAAATTGGAGGGTTGGCCGGTTTTTCTTTTGATGCTCAAATCGCAGTATTAGTCCACGGCAGACTACAGTAAGATTTGAACGTTAAATGGAACCCGGGTGGTTCACTTTTACCAGATTAAACTTACATAATCGGGAGCGAGAGTGCGTGAGGGAGAGGTGACGGGCGGATCCCTAATTAGATGGAAACTTTAAAGGATCGGACATTCCGAGCTCTCCAAAGATTTATTTCCTCTTCCTTTTGGACGTGCGGGGTTTCCTGGTTCAAAGACGCTTCACATGGCTAACAGACTGGTGGAGAGTCTTCTGGAGGCGTTCAGTCGGCCTAAGAGCTTATTTTAGCTGGTATATGAACCGACTCCTTCGATCTAAGTGCTTATATGTAGTCTTAGCGACCATTATCCCTTAAACACCGCCAAAATAACAAACTTTAAAAGGAACATTTAGGTGAGCCTGTACACGACAACATGAGATCAAGTCCCTTTGCGAATGTGTACACTCGAGTTATCAAGTGTGTAAGCTAGGTACCGTAGCATATACTACCTGCATTTATCCGGGACCAACCAGTCTAGCTTATATGCATAGCATGCTCAGCCCTATAAGGCTACGGGAGGTATGAAAAATACACCTACTTGGGTGTATATGTAGTGGCTTGTGTGAATCTATTTAAGCTGGCTGGGATGCTTGGTACGTGCATAGGGCTGTCTGTGTGGGAGATGTAGGCCAGTGAGTGGACCAGTTCTTGCCTAATAGGAGAACGAGGATTGACACCACCATGTACGCCTATTACTATTCAATATGCATGAAGACGAGCAGAAAAACAAAAGACGAAATTCTGTTTCGTATATCATTTAAATAAAATACCAACCCTGAAAACCCTAGGGGAGATCAACCTAAAAGGCAGGAACCTCAACTCGAAACCCCAATTCAGAGAAGGAGATAAGGAAAATATGAGAGTAAACATGCCGCTGCTAACTCTTAAAACCCAAACCAGAAAGGGGCATCGCAGCCATCATGCGTCCGGCCATCCCAATCCACATACCAATTCAATCCCAATCCCAAATACGCCCAACAAATGCGGTTACATAATTCCAACGATGACTCTCCGGAACAACGCCCAGACAGTCACCCTCCCTGACTCAGAGTCTGAGACAGGAAGAAAACAAACGACCGAACGTCTTTAATTATAGTAGGCCGAATTCCCAGTTGAAGTGCTCGTATTCGGATCCTTGATCTGGCCACCCCCGTTGTGAATCACCGTCCCGCCCGGTTTGCTCCAGTATCGAGAGTCTCGTGACGATCGTGCGGAGCTGGCGTAGGTGCCACCCTGTGACGATGAGGATGCAGAGGAACGGGCTGTTTGTTACTGGGTCAGGACTGGTGTGAAACCTGGAGATAAAAGGGGGTTTGGCATACAGGATGTGGCAGATCGCGATGATGAGGTTGAAGGGGCGTAGTTGCCGCCCTTGGGCGAGTAGGAGCCCCTTGAAGACATGATTGACTGGTTATGAGGTGTCTCGTGGCGCGGAGGTTATCCAGCTGATTTGTGAAGTCCGACTTCAATTGTTGGATGTTGTAGTCAGAATGTAGGCTTCTGAGATGTTGGAACAAGGTACTGAGCAAGTAGGAATGGTAAAGCAAAACTGTAGCCAACGAAAGATGTCCGATGACGAGAATAGAATTGACAATGGCTGTTTCCTGTTGGATTATGACTGATATAAGATCGTAGGGTGGTGATGGAGAAAGAAACATAAAACATCATAGCCAGTGAATATCATTTATACTCCAGGCATCTTCCTGAGGCCGGTCGCAATTCAGTCATGGTGGAATTTGTTGGCTGTTCCTCCGCCAGAGTTCTCCTATGGACAGACTCACAATGTTGGTGCCTAAGGAGTCATCTGGCGAGTGAATGATTGCAACAGCGATGATTCACCGGGGCTATGTCCTTCTGGCCTGGGGCCTACGCAACCGGTGAAGCAAACCGAGCAAGGAAACGCAGGCACCAAAGAGTGCCTATACGCAATAACCGTCGGAGGAGTCATGGATGAGGACTTTGAGGGAATCGGCGAGAACATGTTCGGTTGAGGACTGCGGGGGAAGGACAAGCCGTCTGACGGAAACAATAGCTGGATGACTGGATACAGCGCCAGGCTCTTCAGGCAGAGCCAGTGAGAGCAAAGGCGACGGCGCTTGGTTCAGGCGGAAGCATTGTCCAGTGACTGTTCCTCGAGGGGAGAAGTGAAGGTCAAGTCACCGGAATCCCGAAAAAGGAACAGTGTGGGGCTGGGAAGTTGGCTGCCTGGCGCGGACACACCGAGAACGCTGGGGGTACGCATCATTCGGGAGGATGAAATGGAACAAAAGGAGAGAGGAAAAGAGGGAACAGATTGCAAAGAAACATGAGCGAAGAGGCTGAAGGAGGAAGAAGTAAAAGGAATGGAGAAGAGGGAGAAGAGGAGAGATCCTTCGTAAACGCATGCACCAACAAGGCGGGGAAGCAGCAGGGGGTAGGCACGATTGCGGGGTTGACGTCGAAAGGCTGATAGGGCTGAGATTGCTTACTAAGGGGTCATTGATCTGCTCAGTACTCTGGAGTAGGCATCAAGAAATGCTCCAGTTAGAGTTAGGTTGCATTGTTTCGTAAGCGTTTAACAACTTCAATCCAAAGTGGGCAATATAAGTTTTCTGCGGTGACTTCAGGGCTGGCCGAACGACACTCGCTTTTTCCTCCGTCCATCTCCGAAGCCTTGATTATGTATTCGTTCTATCCTTCAGCCCGCTCCTACCCTTGACCAACGGTTTAATCCCAATACTTGAGCACGCCGTTAAGGTCACCAGTAATAACCTTCGACGTCTCCCTTGGGTGCCACTGCACAGCCAGCACCGGTGCATCACTGGCCTGGATTTTATGCCACATTTTACACGTCTTCCAGTCCCAGAAACAAACATAGCCACCGCTGTCACCACTCGAGATAAATTGACCATCGGGACTGATGGCAACGTCAGGTGCATAGCCCGAGACGTTGTGGCCTCGATAGCCTTTCTTCCGGTTTTGGCGGAAACGGTCGGTCGACGAGTACACGGTGATTTGATTGTCACTAGATTGGAAGGCAATGTATTTGCCTGAGGGGTGTGGCGCGGAGCGTACCATGCTGTACATGTAAGGCTCGGCGATAAACTTGATAGGTACCGGGATGCCATATTCCCATGCACGGAGAGACTTGTCGTCGGAGGTTGTCACGAAACGACGGTTCTGTAGGAAGTTAATATCTGAGGGACTATTTGAAGAGCGCACATCTTAGAGGTCCTTACTTCGTCGCAGAATGTTATGGTATTCACGGGCCCCAAGTGATGGTCGTATTCCTGCACCAACTCCCCACTCCTAGTATCATACTGTAGGATCTTCTTATCCGCCATACCAGCCAGGAACTCATGCGGTGAGCTGGGATTGATCCGCACAACATGCGGCGTCTTGCCTGATGTGAACTTGTTAATGCATTTGCCCGTCTCGGTATCCCAAAGCTTCATATAGCGATCGTAACTAGCCGAAAGGAATTGAGTGCCGCTGGGGTTGAAATCGATATCATTGACAGATTTGGTATGTCCAGAGTATGTACGTAGGAGCTCCCGCTGGTGATACACATCCCATAGTGCAATCTTGGTATCTGCCGAGGCGGAAAGGAGGAGATGGCCGCTGTCTGGGAAGAAGCGGGTTTGCGTAATGGACTTCGTGTGGTACTTGTATGTGTGTACCAGTTTCTTGGGTATAAAGTTCTTCACGTCGTCGCGGTCGCCGGTTAATTTGATATCGAGATCTGTAAGATCATTAGCGACCGTCCTCTTCTCTAGAGGTTGCATATTCACATACCATTCGGAACATGCATATACGTCCTCCCCTGGTAGTCGTATTCTGCAGAACCTACAAACTCGCTCGTCTCGGTCTCAATACTATCGTCATGGTAATTCGTTCCAGCGAACTTCTTCGATGAAGGCTCCGGATTCGGCGCTATCTCATCCTCCTCATACACAATTTCCACCTCTTCATCATCCCCGAATTCCTCGTCTGAAGCAGCATCTGGCCGCTCTTCCTCATATCGCGCCCAAGGTCCCTTATAGGCGCCAGGCCCATCCACTATTCCGGCATCGCCCTTCGCCTCCCGCTTTCGTTTCTTAGAGTTACTGGCGCTCGGGTTCGCTGCAATCGCACGGTGGGCAGCGCGGAAGGTGGACTCGCTGATAAAAGTTTCGGCGGCGTACCCGGTTGGGACCCGTCCTGAGCCTTTTGCATACCCCGCCATGTATATATCTGTGAGTAGAAGAGTTTCGTAAAGGGTTGATGTGACGTTGAAACAGTGATATCGGCGGAAGCTGTAGTTGAAGCTTGGCTGTTCCCGAAGAGCGGGATGCGGAGGACGCCAAGACAAACTTCTGCAAGTAGCAGCACGTGACAATGACTTTGAGGTGACGCTCTGAGGGTTAATTTGCTTTCGTAAGACGAGCCAAGCAGCAATTGAACTCATCTCTGCGTATACTGAATGATAAGAAATCTCCTCATTAACCAGAAAGCTTCAATAACTTTTTAGTCGTATATTGTTCTTACCCTCAATCTACAGAATCTCCCACGGTATCATAGAATTCCATAACGACATCAATCCGTACTCTCCCATTAGCCTGCTTCCACACATCCCATCCGCCATAATCCCGTCGCCCAACTCATTATCAAAACAGTCACCAGATACTGGAGTAGCCCGGCCAATCCATTAAGAATACCTCTTCCTATACATCCCAAGACAGACAACCTCTAGGTCCGTAGCAGTACGACATGTCGGTATCACATTCAGTTTGCTTTCCCGGGCTGCATGATCTTGCTTGTCTCGTCGCGAAGTCAGTGAGATTCGTCCCTGATGAGGGCGACGATCATGCTATAGAGATAGAAGAAGAACATAACGAGGTGGAAACCCAGTTTAATGAATGATTCCTGAGAAAGTACGTTAGCAAATCTTCTACACGGCACAATGTCTCCACACAATATCTAATTGCGACGGATTTCCCAGGAATTTACAAGGTAACAAGCGGAATAGAGTGGGCACTACCTTCTTGTGCACGTTCAATTTCCTGAAGATCTCAGTAGCATCCAACAGGTGCTGGTTTTCGAAGATCCTGCAAAATGTGAGTTTCTAATACATCCATATCATAGGCAAATCGCATACTTCTTGCCATTCCATGCCAGCAGGGGCAAGTTCAAGATAAGGGCGATCCAATAGCCATTGATGAGGAACAAGAACGTCAGGAATGCATGAACAGCAGCTTCGGGGATGATGTAGGTGTTGAGGCGGTTGCAGAGATCGATAGGGTTGATATAATCGCTAGAATGGCAAGTTAGCGCACAGAAACTTGATGGAAAAACACATGTGCAAGTCAGGATCTCGTCACCTCAACACGAGTGAGAGTCACAATTCCAGGTCCGTATCTGGCAGAAAAGGCTACTGACCATTCCAAATCGCTGTACATAATAGTGAAAAAGACCTGAAGGAAGAGGTTGACGGCGTTTATCAACACCGCCAACAGATATAACCAAGCTTCTCCAGACATTTTGATGATCTTGTGCGGCGTAGCACTAGCTATTATTCGAAGGTGGTCACAGAACAGTTGAATCACTGTCCGTCTAAGGGCTCTTATGATAGGGTCCCAGAGGGTACTTTGATAAGCTTCGAGAAGCAGCTGTGCGCGCGACGGTTATCGGGTTCGGTAATCCAGAAACAGGGTGGACGGTGGGCGGGCTGGGAGACGAGATTGGGAGAGAGGCGACGTTATGACAAGCTCAATGGCGCAATGGAGGTATTGAGAAGCTCTGGCGGCTAGGAGAGAAGTGGAAATGAAGTGGTGTTGTGTGTTGGAGCTGTTATTACGAACGAAGGCAGGCTGGAGAATGTTTGGGATGACGTTTGGTGGGAAAGGAGGGTCGAGGCGTCGCTTGGCACGATCTCACCGACAGCACATCAGACACGCAAAACGGACTCCCACGATGCTCGACTAAAGTGAGAGACATTGTTTGGCGTTAAAGCGTCCATATTTTTTTTGGTATATATTTAGAATATCTAATTGTTTCGAGCGTGAGTTCTTCTCCCGCTTGTTTCCACGTGACAATAACCACCTTCACCTGAACATGCCCTAAGAGGTAGATATCTCTACTTTGCGTGGAAGGGGGCTCTACCATCCTGTCCAGAAACATCACAGCATCCTCCCTACGTAAGCCGGGCATGCACAGAAATTTGGAGCAACTTTAGATTATCTATGTTTCCTCCACTCGACGTCTACCCAAGGCGATGTGGACATTCGTCCATTCAGGTGCTAGGCATTGGCACTGGTCCTCCCGGAGAGTCTGGCAATCTAGCAGTTAGGATCTCGACCCCATCCTCGGTCACAAGGAGCGTGTGTTCTACGGACATTGTTAGCATACTAGCTCTGCAAGAAAGAGAAACTTAACTTACCGAATTGTGCGGTTCGGCTACCGTCTGTAGTAACACTGGTCCAGTCATCCGGCCAAGTCTTGTCACGGTGCGTACCCAAGCTGATCATAGGCTCAATAGTAAAGCACATGCCTGGTTTGGCTGCGCCGACGGCCTTATTTTTGGCGTAATGCGGGACATTGGGAGCGCAGTGAAACAGCTGATTGATACCATGTCCGCAATATGTCTTGATCACACTGCAGTTCTTGCCTTTTGCATGCTTCTCAATCACATTTCCGTATTCACGGAACAGTGTCCCGGGCTTAACAATCTTGATTGCCTCATCAAGACACTCTCTTGCAGTTTCAACCACGCGTACTGAGTCAGGGTCGGCCAACGCTTTATCACCAATATAATACGTTTCGTTCAAGTCTCCGTGGAAACCGCCATGGTACAGTGTAACGTCGATGTTAAGGATGTCTCCATCTTTAAGGACGCGCTGGTCTGGAATACCATGGCAGATAACCTCATTCGGCGAGGTACATACAGACTTAGGGAAATGGCAGTAATTGAGGGGGGAGGGGTAAGCCTATGCGGGTAAGCTACTCACAGTTCAACCTTCAGGGCAGTGCACTTACATTCCGCTCCAGGCAGGCTTTGTGGACAATCTCGTCAATATAATCCGTAGTCACGCCTGGCTTTGCTTCTCTCGCAGCAATATCCAGGACTTCTCGAGCAAGTCTGCATACTTTGCGCATGCCCTCTATTTGTTTCGCATCCAATATCGTGATTTTGTTCCTTCCCACGAAGACCTGCTCTGAATGAGGAATACCATCTTTGGCATAATCTGGATGTTTTATGGTTGCTGGTACGGATCGGCGCGGGGAGAGGGGATATACGGGTCTCAGGCTCCCGGTATATGGAAAAGTAGGGAATGGATTGAAGTGGCCGGTTGCTGGGTCGGGTTTAGATATTACTTTTGGCGGAAAAACATTTCGGAGAGGATTACTTTGTGACTTATGCATAGCCTTGTGCTCACTCTATACAATCAATCCGTCAGTATATTCAGTACGATTTTCAGGGTCGGTTGTAGAAGTACCCAGTTGCGCTTGAAGCAATCCTGCGAGCAGAAATAGCTCTCCTTTCCTATCTTTTGACAAGTAGGACACTGAAGAGAGCTGGCATCGTTGGGACAATCCTTTCCCATGCACTTGCGTGCAGCAGGTGTCTCCGCGGTCATTGTGGAGCGGGGAAACGAATGTTGTCGAGGTTAAAAGAAGGATTGTAGGAGTGGATAGGAAGGTAGACTCTGAGATCTAACAAATGGCGTGAGAAGTCTCGACTATAAAGCGGACGAGAAAACTCCGTACTCCGTGAAGGAAATGCTGAGTGTTTGTTGCGAACGCCGAAAGTTTCAATCGGGATTCGCGACCTCGAATAGAAAATATGCGCTTGGGCCACGTGGATGGGGAGAGGAGAGGAGTGGAACCCTTTGAGAGGGCGGAGCGGAGCGGAAAGGTCAAACAAGCCTTCTTGGTCACGTTTTCCATCTTTAACCACCACATTATTTAATCACAGGGTAATCCTCCCTTGCCACCATCCTGATGTACAACAAGTGACACAACTACAATCCTCACATTCTTCATCTTCCCCATTACAGCTTCATCGTGTACGATACCAAACTATAACAAGTTTACCATGCCTCGCACGACAGTTGTGGTTGGTGCCGGTCCTGTGGGGTCTCTAGCAGCTCTCTACGCTGCTGTGAGAGGCGATCACGTGGAAGTCTACGAATTGAGGCCCGGTATGCTGTCACTTCTCAATATTGAGCGTTAAAATAGAGCTTGCAATATAGGGCTAATACAGCTGTAAGATCTTCGGGACCCAAATACTATTCCGTTGAACTTTGCAAAATCCATTAATCTGGCACTGTCCGAGAGAGGAATCAATGCTCTACGGCATACTGGCCTTTCTGAACTCGTGAACTCAGTGCTCGACAGCACTTTTCCCATGCGCGGCCGTATGATTCATGGGAAAAAGAACGGGAAACTTTTCCAAAATGCCCAGTTATACGACGCCCGCGGCAAAGTATGAATGACCTGACTCGAATAGTGTACTCAGTTAGAATAACTAACCATACCAGAATCTCCTGGCCATGGACCGTACAGGCCTCAATAAGACATTGCTAGATCACCTAGAAGCAATGCCAAACGTTAAACTCCTCTTCAACCACAAACTTGTAGGCGCTGACCTCCGAAAGAATCTCGCCTGGTTCGAACGCAAAGACGAATCCAATCTATCTCAAGTCACAGAGATAGAAGTCAATTTCGACTTCCTCATCGGCGCAGATGGAGCCCACTCCGCAGTCCGCTATCATCTAATGAAAGTTGTCCCCATGACCTACCAACAGGAATACATCGACAAGCTCTGGTGCCAATTCCACGTTCCGCCCTCCTCGGGTGGGGACTTCAGGCTGCCCCCAAACTACCTCCACATCTGGCCGCAGGACGAAGCCATGTTCATTGCTCTGCCCAATCTTGATAAGACTTTCACTTCTACGCTTTTCCTTACGAGATCTGGGTTCGAGGAATTGGACAAAGATTCCGGAGCCATGATTGACTATTTCAATGACAAATTTCCGGGTGTGGTTCCCGACTTGATAACGGAAGATGAACTGAGGAAGCAGTACACTACTAACCAACATTTGCCTCTTATCTCTATAAAATGCTCGCCTTACCACTATGGTTCATCATGCGTCATTGTCGGAGACGCCGCGCATGCAATGGTTCCCTTCTACGGTCAAGGCATGAACGCAGGCCTGGAAGATGTCCGAGTGCTATTCGAATTTTTAGACCAATATCCAGCAAACGAGGCTTTGGCAAACTACACCAAGCAGCGAACCCCAGATGCCCAGGCAATCAACGATTTGGCACTCCGAAACTACCGTGAGATGGCTACGGATGTCAAGAAGCCGCTTTACTTGGTCCGTAAATGGATAGAAGAGGCGCTGGACCTTTATCTCCCGAGTGCGGGGTGGGCGACGCAGTACTCGAGAGTCACCTTTAGCAATATGAGGTATTCTGAGGTTGAACTGGCTTCTAAGCGACAAGCAAGAATTCTGTCCATTTTCTTTGGGTTGGTTGCGGCCTCCATCCTCGGTTCAACTGTTTGGTTCGGAAGGTCAGCAGGATTTAGAGTGAGGAATAACAGCCTTGGTTGGATGACTGGCATTTTCAGGAGCCCCCGGGAGGTCCTCAGGCTGTGGTCGCGATAACCTCTTGGTCATGTCGCTCATTCATACAGTGATTGTGACGGGAAAAACGCGCAGTGACTGGGAGAATCACTCGTATAAAACATGAAAGAGCAAACGCTCTCGAGATATGCATCCATTTTCAGTGTGAGCATTCACTCCTTGTCAAGCACTCGATACATTGACTCCACGGTACGTTTTTTCCTTGTTGATATTGATTCATGCAATCGCTCGATTTGTAGAGTTTAAGAGGGGTACTGTCTTATATCACATTTGGCGCCTTTTAGCCGTTTGGTGGAAACAATAAAGAAATTCCACAGTGTATGTCTCAATTTTATAAATATCAGACCAACACATCAAAATTAAAGATCAGTGCAAAAGCAAACACATGGAATGAGGAGATCACACGAGTAAAAGAAAGAAGAAATGGAAAGTCAGACCAATAAAGAAAATCTCATCTTCCTTTCTCACAGAAGTTCAAAACTTCACCTCTACCATGATCTGCTTCCCCGGTCTGGGCAATTTCGGTGTCGCTGCCTGTATACATACGCACCCACTCTCAATCCTACCTCAACCCTACCTCCGACCCTACCTCCGACCCTTCCTCCATAAAGCGAGCAAGTACTAATGTGAAAGAAAAAAAGAAACAAAGAAATACCATTCTTCTATAGTGAAGTTCCCGACATCGAGAACTATCACCAAAAGAGTGCGCATAGTGACCTTACACGTGACCAGTCCTCCCGCACTCCCCTCAATACACCTCACCCATAAAACCCTAGTTCCGAATGACTCCTTCAGTCACCAGAAGCAGGTTAGGTCTGGCAGTATGGGCTCATTGGTACTGCAATACAAACGAACAAGCTGTAAACAGCAAATTCCACCACCGAGTGTGGTCCTGGGTTCGAACCCCAAAAGCAGACGATGTTCCATCATTACTCATCTGCGTGACCACGGCTAATGGCGGCGTAGTGAAGGGCCCCTCCTAGAAGGAATGCATGTGTGTTCCGGTTGTTCTATGGGTTACTTTTCTCAGGACTTATTTTTGGGGTTTATTTGGTACGAGGGTGAATATTCTTTCTACGCCTTAATTTTTACTCCAACTATCACAGCATTTTAACAACCATGTTTTGCTAATTCTGGAGCAAACGCGTCCATACATAACGCTCAATTACACTTCGAACCTCTCGCCAGACCATTTCTGGCAACATTGGAGCGGTCCTCGCCGATTGCATAAAGTATATCTTGTTTAGGCCGGAGAAAAGAAGGGCATGGAAGACCGACGACGATATGGCTTAAGGGCAAGGTAGAACATATTCTACATTTAAATATTCAGAAACCTGCCTTCAATGTCATTCGAAAAAGCAAAACTTTTCGCTCCAAGGGAAACAGCGGTATCAGTATACGCAGCTTATCAGTGTCCTTTGGCAGCTTCGCAGCAGCCGTGATAGCACAGGACACAGAGCAAAAACCGAGTCTCAAACAATGTACTTCATCTAAGAAAGGAGCTGGATTTGAGAAGCTCCAGACAAAGGAACAGATCAAAGGACATTATATTTCACGGATACAAATAAGCATTGGTATAAACTGTTGACATAACGTTATTCAAAACCGAACTTGATTTGGTATCATGATACTGAAGAACAGATTTTTAAGTCTCATGCCCAGTCCGCCCTTTACATCCTTCCGCTACAAAGACCACGAGGTTTTGAGATCGCGACCGCCCGAAGTAGCCTTTAAAAAGCCACTGTACCTTATCAAGTTTGCATGTAATGCAGGGGTCAGGTAGGAGCAGACCGCCCTAACTCGTATTTTGACTGTGTAGTGCTTTCGGAAGGATGGCGGTATACGAAGACTAATACAGTCTATATATCCTTCTGAAAGACACAGACACCGGTATTCCCACCGGTGAAATGTGAAGAGAACGCCACCCCAATATACATAAAAGCCCACACCTGTAGGATATCCAAACCAAAGCATTCCCTAGACCTTGAGCGCCCCTCTTAACCTTTTATGCTGCCCAACTCATGTGCCAGAAAACCGCAGGAAGAAAGATATAAAACGCTATAAATTGAAAATGCCACCCCCAGACACATAGTGTAAGGGTATCACCAACCGCGCCTTGAGTCATGGTGGGTAGTAGCACACTGAAGACAATGTCTCGTCTCCGACACCACGGCGCATGTTCCACATACTCTCCGTCCACAGACCTGACACGCGAATTGGTCTCCACTCCCATTATCCATGTCCATGTCCATACTGTCTGTCTCTGACTGAAGCATCGCATCGCAATCCTCACACCGCGACACGCTGACAGTCTGCGGAACAGACTGGTTTAATTGTAAACTCGATAACCCTCGGGGAAGCACAGGTAGTTTCCAAAATGAATGCAGTGTAGATTTCTGCGCCGGCACTTCATGATGAATGGGTGGTTCAGACTGCGAAGGAATGGGCGAGGCATGCGGAAATTGGCGCTGAGCGGAGAAGAGTTTGTTTATGGTATTTTCTATACAAAACAGTCAACCAACTAAATCCCGAATAGCAAAGGTTAGGTCCCATACGTTGTATAACGCGCTCATCAGGTCGGTTATCACGGAACCGTTTACGCGTCCGGCTTCCCAGGTCTGAAGACAATAGTCTCCCAGTGTGCATATTCCATGTTGAGATAGAATTGAAGTGGTTAGAACAAGACTCGATGTCCATTGCTTGGTGGAATTGGTGCGGGAGCGGAGATGGACTTTGTGCTTCGGGCGTTGAGGCGGAGAAGCTGCTGGTGGAGAGAGGGGAGAGGTCGACGGAGCGCTTGCGTTTGAGGGCCATGGTCATAATGATGTAGATACAACAAAGGTAAGAGATACAATTGCTTATTGAGACAGTGTAGTATATACAAGCAGTTAGGCTGATGGCGGAGTGGAGTGGAGTGGAGGAAGGAGGATGTGAGGATCAGCTGGGATGAAGAGAGAACCGGGGGTGAAGGGAGGCTGGAGCGCGACTGGCGACGTCACGGAACGCGTGAAAGCGCGACGTTAATTGAAAATCTAAAAGCAGTTCAGTTCCTACATTCACCACTTTCTCTCTATTTTCTCTAAATGCTAAAATATCTCAGACTCCATCATGCCATCCTATTCAACAATGGAACTTATGGGTTCTCACTCTGAGTTCATCTCTTATCGCATCCTTCCTTGAGAAACACCAGATCACATGCTCAGCGGCACCTGTGCATTCTTCATATATAACTACAAAGTTGAGCAAGTTCATATAGCAATATTCTTTCAATTTCATGTGAGATATACGATGAAAAATTTTCATGCTGAGAATCCATATCTTATACAATCACTTATGTCACCGCTGCTTCATACCCAAGTTTAGAGCTCTCTGCCCCGCCATTGCCCCTCCGTCCTCACCATCACTTACAGCTATCATTCATCCAAATAGATATCTCCCCTTTCAACAATTGTCTCTCCAAAATGTCCGCCAGACAAGCCTCACACGCCGGTTCCTGGTACAGCTCTAACAAACAGGAACTCTCGGATCAGCTTGATGAATGGCTGAGCGACGTCCCATCCAAGACTACGCCTATCGGGACAGCTTCCTCCAAGCAAGGCGAGCTCGATATACCTTCAACCGGAGCCAGAGCCGTCATTGCACCGTAAGGGATCTAGAGTTATTGATTCACTAGAGATCAGAAGCTCATGAGGAAGCAGACACGCTGGATATGCCTACTCCGGCCCTGCAGCAGCATGGGCATATAAGGCGCTGGATTGGAGCAAGGCGTAAGCAGCCCCTATATACGATCTATAAGAAATGGTGCTGATATGTCTGGTTGGGCTTAGCAATCGTATCTTCCTGCTCGGTCCCTCTCATCACCACTACCTGTCAGGCTGCGCCCTGACCCAATGCTCCACCTACAAGACACCCCTTGGAGACCTCCGCATTGACACAGATACAGTCCAGGAACTGCATTCGAAGGGAAAGTTTGACAAGATGTCCCGTTCAGTAGATGAGGCCGAGCATAGTCTAGAGATGCATCTCCCCTATATCTACAAGATGCTGTCCCTGTAAGTATTTCCCACCACCACACCTCCAAACCATGATACTAAGACATCTCAGGAACTTCTCCTCACCCTCCGACTTCCCACCCCTAATCCCCATTCTCGTAGGCGCCACCCTCCCCAAGTCCGAACGCACCTACGGCGCGCTCCTGGCCCCTTATCTCTCCGACCCAACTTCAATCTTCATCCTATCCTCCGACTTCTGCCACTGGGGCTCTCGCTTCCATTACACATACTATGCACCACCCAACACTCCCGTCCAAAGAATCCTGCGCTCAACCCCTCCGTCCTCTGCACCCAAAATCTACGAGTCCATCGCGCACGTGGATCAACAGAGTATGGATGCTGTGGAGAGTGGGAGTCATGGCAAGTTTGTGGAGGAGTTGGATGAGACAGGGAATACGGTTTGTGGACGGCACCCGATTGGCGTGTTCCTCGCGGCTGTGGAGGAGTTGGGATTGGAGGAGGGGAAGGGGAGGATGAGGTTTGTGAGGTATGAGAGGAGTGGGGATGTGGTCAGTGTGAGGGATAGTAGCGTGAGTTATTGTAGTGCTTTTGCGGTCTTCTAAATCTGGCCGGCGACACTTGTCTGACGACAAGAACGAAGAAGATCGGAGGAAAAGGTAAGAAAGTAATAATGGGATGCGGATTAACGATTCCAATTAAACACCTTCTACACGGCCAGAACCAGTAACACCCCTATATAAATGCTCTACTTTTGATGTAAAGTGATGTTCTCAAGAACCCATGACGCCAACGGGGCCTTCCGAAACGATCCATAGTGCTCAGTACAATTCATACGGTTCAGTACCAGAGGAAACCCCGACATACCTTCGACTCTACTCAAGTTAGTCTATAATGAGATCAACTTCCAAAGATGAGTCAGGTGTGCAGCAATGACCACCGGTAAATCCAATGTGGAGATCCCATTGCACATAGAAAGTGGAAATTCTATTTCTGCGGCCTCGGTGGTTTGAAGGGTTTCACAACCATGCCCTGAACACTTCTCCGCGTCCCCAAAGCGTTTCTACGCAGCCCAGACCGAGTATGGGGCTGCGCTATAGAGGTGCAATGCAATGTTGATGCTGGCTGAAATCCTGTCGAAGCTGGCTGGAAGCCTGAAGTCTTGGCTGATCCGGTGGGACTGGATGGAGTTTCTTCCTCTCCTATATCATTCGCGAAGGTGTCGTTCCGTCTCGATGTACCGGCTTCCGATTTCACGGGCGAGCTGGATAGTAGAACATGGCGAGCCCCGTTGGCTGTCGCGTCGTCGTCGTAGGAGCGTCTGGGTTTGGACATCATTGGGGCGTTGCGGAGTTTACGGCTGGGAAGCGATGGTGGTTGGTAAGCAGTGGTCCGAGGAGATGGAGGTACCGCGACGTTGGAGATGTCGTTTAAGGGCCGCTTTTTCTGGAATATGGTATGTGTAGATGCAGAGAGTGGTAGGGGAGGGTCCATCGGCACAGGTGTTTGAATGGTCGGAGTCTCCTCCAATACTCTGGGGCTAGAGCGGGAGGAGTCAGTGGGTCCGGACCGAGAGAAAAAGGAGGTTAAGGTGCCTTGTCCCGCTGGTAACTTTTTGGTTCCTTTCCTCCTGGACGAGGCAGCCATGGTCGTTGAAACAGTTGTATACATAATCTCCTCTCTCTGCGAGGGAACCGTGCTCTTCCTCTTATCCCCTACCCCCCCTAACATGCGCGCGTTCTCAGCCTCCTGAAGCGTTTTGATGTGGCTTGCAGTAGTGAACCCCGTGCTTTGGAGCGTGGTCGATGAGATGGAGTAGTTGGAAGCATTGCTCATAGTTACTTGGACATTGGCGTCCGTGACTGCGACTGCATTCTCAATCTTGCGGCGCTTGAAGTTCCTGGCTTGTGGGAAGGGATTAGTGTAACCCGAATTCGCCCACTTCTCGTCGTCGGAATCGACTTCGCCTCTACCAGATGGGTACTTGTCATCTTCATTGTATTCCAGGAGATCATATGCCTTTTCAATGGCAGAAGGCATCGGACACGGTCTCCGGAGAATCCGTGCTAGGTCTTGAACAACCGAGAAACTAAAGGCCGGACCGCGGGCGTCGAAGAGTCTCTGGATCTTCTTGTCGGAGATAAATTTGGAGAGTGTACTTTCTTCTTGGGAGGAGGACTTTACGGGGCAACTGAGGTAGAGGAGGCCTTGGGCTCGCGTCATGCCAACGTAGAGGAGGCGGCGCTCTTCGTCGGTGTCGTCGGCTCGAGAGTGGGGGATGGAGCCATTGTATACGGCTGGTATGAAAACTACGGGCCACTCGAGGCCTTTTGCGGCGTGGATGGTGCAGATGGTGACTTGATTTGGGGCTTGTCCGTCTTCCCTCTCGTCTTCCATGGACAGAGCGACGTTGACTAGAAAACGAGACAGCAAATCTTCCGTGGTGTATTGTCGCTGTTCGAGGCCTTCGACCGCGGGAAGTACATCGTCATCCGTTGTATCCGCCATCCCAGTTGCTTGGGCCACTAATTCTTCCACGTTGGCCCATCTCTCTTTCCAGTTATCCGGGTAGTATTTTTTAAGATATGCTTCAAACTCGAGCTTCTTCAGAACATGGCCGATGAGATCAAGTAGACAACTGTCTCCAGTCTCAACATTGAGCAGTTTTTGACGTGATGTGAGAATCAAGTTGACAAACTGTACAATCCCTTTAGCAGCCACTTTGGAAATTGTCGCCTTAGGGTTCGCATTTCCCTGTGCAAGGGAGAGAACTAGACTCCATAGACTCTTCCTTCGGGTTTCGGCTTCCTCCAACAGCTTTCTGACCGTCTCTTCTCCAATGCCACGCGTTGGAGTGTTTATGACACTGATGATTGCATCGTTAAAGTGCGGTTGATTGATTGCACGGAGGTAGTTGAGCACAATCTTGATTTCGGCGCGGTCGAAGAAGCGATGGCCTCCGATCATTCGATAAGGTACACCTGCATTGCCTAACGCTCTTTCGAGGGAAAGAGAGAGATGACTGGAGCGTAGGAGGATTGCGTAGTCGTTGAAATCAAGGAGTCCTGCTGTCAGAGTCTTTGATCTCCGGATCTCTTCTACTATCCAGCGAGCTTCGACATGCGCGTTGGCAAGATGGCGCAGCACCGGTCTCTCGCCCACACAGTGGGTTGCAAGCAAGGGCTTGTTTGGTCTGCTCTCGTCCTGTTCAATTACCGCGATGGCCGATGTCAATATGCAGCCGGATGATCGGTAGTTGTTTTCGAGGTTGATGACTATAGATTCCGGATATTCGTCCCTCATGCGGTGCAAGTTCTGGATTTCGGCCGACCGGAAAGAATAGATACTCTGATCGGGATCTCCCACTATGGTGATTCGTTTCATCCGTTGAGCCATCAAAGTCATCAATTCGTATTGGACGTGGTTGGTGTCCTGGTATTCGTCGATAAGGACAGCCTGGATGGTGGAAACACATTCCGGATTCCTGCGAAGCAGCTCTCCGCATCGCAAAAGGAGGTCATCGTAGTCTAAGGTATTAGAAGACCGAAGTATTTCTTCATATGCCGAATATATGCGGGCGAATTCGTGTTCCTCTGCCTTCTTCATCGTGGCGGCAAACTCGGCCGCTGTGGTGCTCTTCGCCTTGAGACCTGAGATGCGTGAACGTGCAACTCTCGGTTCGATCGTTGCATCGGATCGTTTGATGATACGTGTAAGGATAGACAAACTGTCCTTGCTGTCTGCGATGCCAAAGTTCTTTGGGAGGCCGATGTAATGACCGTAGCGGATCAGGAACCGGCGAGCAACCGAGTGGAATGTCCCAAGAATCAATTTGCCTTCAACCTCGTTTCCAAGATAATTCTGAATCCTCTCTCTCATCTCTCGGGCCGCCTTGATCGTGAAGGTGCAGACGATGATATTCCATGGTAGCATGCGCTCATGGCTAATGAGATACGCGACGCGTGCTGTAAGTGTTTTGGTCTTACCGGAGCCAGGAGGGGCAAGAACCTGGAGAACAGATGCCGGACTGGTCACAGCAGTCCGCTGAGCTGTGTTCAGCCCCTCCAGAAATGAGTCCATTAGGATATGAGGTATAGACGTTGGGACGCATGGCGGCTTCGATGTTGGCAAATAGGCGCACAGACCGCCGTGTTTCCTGAAAACACGCTATCACGTGGAAGCGGCTGCTGACAAAACGCAGTTCTCTTCACTCCGAGATCCCACAGTTGAGCACGGACAAGGAGCGGAGCGAGTTTCAAGTGAGAAGAAATGGAAGGAGTATTTTGTTGATTATTGCACTGAACTGATGGATAAGAGGGAAGGAGACTATATACAAGGTATCACGTGAGGTAATTGTTGTTCAGTATAGTGAAGGAATGCATGATTTTGTTATTATCAGGAGAAGCCCGGTCTTAGTCACTAAGGGCTAGAAGTTTGTATTATTGAGAAAATGTCATCGTTACGCCATAACCCGTAAGATTGTTTCAGTCACGTGAACGAGAAAGAGGATTCCATTCAGGAGCTCTCACCAACCTCCGACAGTAATCATGTGATACTTAGCAATGTTTGACTCCGAAACTTTAACACCCATGGCTTATTTCATCCGTCAACCATCTGCCTCAATCACTACAATTTTCGCTATAATGTCCTATCACGCTGCGTCTACTCTTCTAATCTGTGTAATATGTAATATTACAGCATCCGCTAAGTTTTCTGGGTGCTTTATATTCTTCTCAGCTCTGTTCAGGCTCAACAAGTCATCCTTCATAAGCCAATTCTATCCTCATGTGTCCAATGTGTACAAGTTGAAGCATCGTATGTATTTTATCACAATCAGCGGAATATACTATTACATTAGGAGGATTGTGGCAATGGGAATTGTCGGAGGTAGCCTTCTAGTTCTACTTCAGTATCCAGAGTGATCTCGGCATGTCACGTGCTATGTATGCAGAGGCCTGCCAACACATGTCTTGGCATTGCATATAAACTAGATAGATTCACTCTATCGAAAAGAATACAATTCATCCTTTGATCGATCATTTGATTGTTAGAAATGCTTCTTGTTTCACACCATTACCTGCATCCTCCCCAGTCATAAACTGTACCTGTAAGCTGTTGTCTTTTCTAAGTCCGTTTGGGTTTGAATAGAAAGAGTCGGATAGACCTTGTGTGGTTTTTTATTCGTATTTACATCATGGAGACTTTGGTATGACGAGAACCGTTTCGGTTGTCACAAGGAAGCTAGAAACGAGTAAGAGGATGTTCTGTTCTTCGTATCGAGCCGTCCATATTTCTACAACACTCCCCACAATGTGCTGTCAACCCGCTGGATAGAAGTCAACCGCTTCCTCGAAGGTGCATAGACACATTTTAAAAGACTGCATCTGTTCCTATCATTATAGGTCTCACGAAGCGAGGTACATCCAATTATCACGAAATTGTGCCGCGCATGGATTCAAGGGGACTCCGCTAACATTGAGTTTCTCAGCATGAGCCAAAGAGGGAGAACCTACAATGCTGGGACGAAGTTCAGCCATGTAAAGGGGGCCCCGGCCGACTAGACATTCTAATAATACACCATGCAATGATGACAGGAGATACGGCTGTCAAAACTCTATGGTTATAGCTCTCTTCCAAAACATGTATAGATTGCGATTCTGGCTCCGACTTGGCCCTTGAGACGTCTTACTCCCGGGCGTCGATCATGGACTTCGCGATTAACCTTAAGCCATTTTCTGGGGTACTAGGGCGTAAACAGGAACGTGCCATGAGGCTGAGAAAAGTATTAATTTTATTGGAGGGAGACACCCTGTTTCAAAGATCGATGGTTGCACTTAGTGGCGCAACAGCGTGTTTCGACTCCTGCGAAACGAAAATCGCAAGGGTTGTTCGTATTCGGTGATTATCATCTTCCATCGGATCACTCCCTTCTTTGCAGACAACTAGAACGGACCCTCTCAAAATGTGTTATTAGCAATACGGACTACGATTGCACGCCCTTAACTCAGACTTACCGTACAGCGGAGATCATCAAACAAGACAGGCAGGCAGTCTTAGTACGAGCTTGGAGGCGAGATTAACACGAACGGCTCATGCAACCATGGGGGTTTCACGATCAGCTCCACAGGCAGTTCACAAGCTTCCTTAGTTTAAGAAGTGCCGTCGAGACGCTGAGAAGAACGACTATATAGCATGGCTTATCCTTAGCCTACTCCACTCTCATAATCTCTCTTATTTATTTAAGTTATTCAATCCTTTTTACATTCAACTGTACACTCCCTTCATCATGCATTTCCGAGTTCTATCTTCTGCAATCCTTCTGGCTGCTACTACAGAAGCAACTGTTGCCTTCCCTCGTTCGACCTTGAATGGTGAATGCACTGGTGCAGGCGGAGCGCCCGGTGTCTGTGTTGCTACCGCCTCTTGCACCCAAGCTGGAGGAACGTACATTTCTAACGCCTGTCCTGGCACTGCCAATGACATCAAATGCTGTGTGAAGACATCATGTGGGTCTAGTGGACAGAGTGGTGACTGTCGGTGGACATCGCAATGCGGTTCTGGAAAGTCTTTGATAGAGAATCTCTGCCCTGGACCGAATGGATTCAAATGCTGTGTCGCGGACAATACTGCGCAACCTTCGAGTGGAGGATATAACATCGGAGAGAAGATATTGGCCAAGGCGAAAGAGGCTGAGGGTACTCCATGTAAGTCTTGCCTTCTCCCGATGGATAAGGATCCCATTTTCGACAGCTACTGACCATCGAACAGACCATTGGGGAGGTGGTAACTGCAAAGGACCAACGGGTGGAGGATATGACTGCTCTGGCCTTCTGTCATGGGCCGTCTGTCAAGTGACCGGGCGCGACCTCTTCACCGAAGGGCTCCGTGTCACCCGCTCCATGTACTGCGCTAGCGAGTCGAAGCTCAAGTACAAGTCAGTAACTCTTGTCCATATCCTGTTATTCAAACTTAAGTACTAAAGATGTGTAGGAAAGTTCCCTTTGCCCAGCGCCGTGCAGGAGATGCGGTCTTTTTCGGTGGCGCTTGCGACTGCGCTTCTAACCCTGAAGGTATCCATCATGTCGGTTTAATGATGGACTCCGACTACAGCATGTGGAATGCACTGAAGACAGGAACCAATGTCAGGAAAGATAACTTCAAGAACTGGAGTGAAGGGGCTTGCGATCATGTTATCCGGTTTTCTTAGACTCGAAAGAAGCCACGCGCTCACAAAGTGTGGAGAAGACCAAAGAAACAGCTGTCCTCAGTTAGGGACTTCAAATAGTACACGTTTTGTGATAAAAGCACCAGAATCCTTTAATTCTTTGAAAATAGACCCGCTCGTCATCCTTGGCCCAGACTGTTTACCGCACTGAACTATCCTCAGCTTGTCGATGTACCGTAGCAATAGGCCGCAAACTCCCCCTTCCCCCTCAAACAAACTTTGTTCCTACCTACTTGATCGATCGGAGGCTGGCAAATCTACACCAGGGGAAAGTGAGCCATGTGACCATGAGTAGTCCATTCTGCTAAAGACTTGGAAAGAGAACAAGAAGCAAAGCTATTACACCCTGCCGGGCAACTAAACTTGAACTAACGTGCATAATACCCGCACTTTGATAATTTATTTTCATGCGGAGCCTACTGATGTCTACTTATAGGATCTTGTCTACTACTACCACATGACTACAACCCAATCCATATTTGATATATTGATACTTGAATGCATACACCGACGTAACATTGCTTTTACAAGGATTATTTTTCCACCACTTCCTAGCCCTCCAACGCCAGGTTCTCTATTGACAAAAATCATTTTTGCGTCCAATGCCCGTGCCCCCGCCGGCCTGAGTGTCCGCAACCTCTGGAAGTGCGTTATATTTAAGGCACCCCACTAAGACTGTACTCTCAGTGATTATATTATGCACTATTATGCAGAATTGGATTTTGCCTAAGTAACAACAACCCAGTTTGTACAAGCTCGAACCACTGAAGTCACGGGACAGGGCATTCACCCCAAACACACAGAATGTATTTTTGCACAATTCGTGTTCAGTCGGTCCGATAGTCAACTTTTGACTCGATATTCTTTCATTTCTGAGTTCTCAACTTGATCATAGGATTTGACCAGAGCATTTATCCATTCCGGTTATTCGAATCTGATAACCGCTTATGCATACAGGGATGTTTAAGTGATTAAGTTGTCTTATTCTCGTCGTCTTTGTGCTCTCCGCCAAGAAAGCAACATATATGCCTTTCCGAATTATTACATCCGGGGACCAAATAGCTTTCTGTTACAAACATTCTCAAAGTCAAGTATATAACTTGAGCCATCTCCACAGAAAGCCTACCTCTTCATCCCTTCAAAGCATCTTATACCCCATCCATTAACAACCAACCACACGTTATCTCAAAAATGCACTCCTCCTTCACCCTTTCTTTCCTCCTCGCCGCAGGCGCCGCCGCCCTCCCGACCACCTCCATCGCTTCCACCCTCACCACCTCCCTCCTCGGCCGCGCCCCCCCCGGCGCCAACCCTGTTCTCAAATCCATCACCTCCAGCGGCACTGGCTGCGCACCCAACACCGCATCTTTCTTTTCTCAAGACGCCGCCAGCGTCGCCTTTGACTCCCTAATCCTCACCAGCGACGACGCCGCGCGGACCAAGAACTGTCTGATCACGGTTGATATAGGACTTGAGAAGGGGTGGAAGCTTACTCCGAGTACGGCGGTTGTGAGGGGATTTGTGGAGGTGCCGGTGGGAGTGACCGGGGGGGTGGATGTTATTTATGGGGGTGGGGGTGTTAAGGTACGTACTACGTTCAAATCGATTTTTGAAGGAGTTTTGGGAAAGAGACTGACTCTGGTTGGGGTAGTCTACTGGTGGATGCGCTTTGAAGGGCGCGGTTACGGATAATGCATGGGTTTGTACTGCGACTGCAGCCCAGACTGTGTCTTCGGGCTGTGGGGGAGGTGTTGTCACGATTGAGACCCAAGTTAAGGCTGCGTCTGGGGGATCTGGACCCTGGTCTGTGGCAATTGATAGTGAGGATATTGGTTTTAGCTATTCCAAGTGCTGAGAGATGAGCTGAAGGGATTGTGTAAGCAGCATGAGGTGAAAACTGGGTAGTCAACGGGCTGTATTGTCCTAGTGATCATATTCTGTGTTGTTCTCAGGTTTAATGAACTGTTGAGTATATATACATGTATTTTGTGCCAAGTCAGCAGCAAGTTGCTCCTACCATATGCCGTCTCGGCTTACAATATTTAGAACTGGAATGAATATGACTTGAATATCGACCTAACTTACGAATGAATATTATAATAATCTTCATGTGATTATAAGAGATTACCTCGCGAGCGCAAGCATGGGGCATGCCTCTCCAACCGAGACGGATTTACAATAAAGCTTTTTGTCGCTGTAGAACGCCCCAATTTGGGGCTTGTATACAGTTGAGTTGCTGATAAGTCAGCGCTGAGTCCCGTGAACTGTGCCAATCTTAATCCCTAAACAGTGCAAGTTTGCAATATCATAGATTCTACTATCGTTCTGGCTAATAATACGTACAACATGTCTTCTCCAATACCTTTGTTCACTATTAATACATCCCCGACCGTCCTGTGACATATCTGAACTTGATAGCGAAGTTTTCCAGAATTTGTAGCGATCGCCAACCCGAATCTGTACATGCCGCCAAAAGCGCCGCTAAAAGAACACCCAATCAATTGAAATGCAGAAAGGAGGTCGTTGCTCAACCCCATCCCCACCACGTTTTTATCATATCACCGACTGTGGCCTGACCAGTCTCCCTCCTCTTCATTCTGGCTATTCTCTCCTCAATAAACGCCGCTTCCAACGTCTTGGTCATGCTGTTATTCACCCTTAGTTCTCCCTCCACGGCTCTTCTTTCAATCTCCTGTTCCTCTTTTGATAATTTGGCGAACTTCTTCTCATATTGTTCCCGCGCGGAAGGCTTGATGTCCTTCCAGACATCATCGTCTGTGATATTCGAAGCTTGAATACCCATCACTCTAGCGACATTCGTCTTAGACATGACTGGTTCAAATTCTGGAATGGGTTGGCCGGCCGCCTTGGCTTTATTGATCGCCTCTTCCTGTTCGATCATCTGTCGATACAGCTTATCGGCATGTAACTGTATCCTGTCGTACTCATCCTGGGGCCTTTCGTCCATTGTAAGGTATCCTAAAGCCATGAGGAATTTTGACTGCATGGTATAACACCGATTGAACTTCTTCTGTTCTGCGCGGCACACTGTTGCCATTTGTGTCCAGCTGGGGTGTCTGAAGCACTCATATTGTTCCATGTATTCCAACGAACAGTTCTCTTGTGCAATCTCCCCTATCCTCGCCTTTCGGGCATTGTATGTGTCAACCACATCCTGAAGCTTCTCTTGGTCTGTTTTTCCGCGGTTTTCTAACTCCTCCAACGGCTGATACGTTTTCCAGAGATGCGCATAGCGGCCGTCTTTGAACTGGGTAGGTGGCGGGGCTCTCGATTCGTCTGTAAATTCGGAGGAAGTTGTTTGCTGTACGGAGGTTGTAGGGCTTTGGGTTGTGGTGGGTTCGGGAGCTTTTGTTGCGGGAGTCGGAGATGGGACAGAAGGTGTACGAGCATGGGCTGAATTTTCGAGGAAGTCTTGAAGACCAGAGTCGAGATTGTTCTTTGCGGAGGACTGGCCTCCACTATTCCATAGCCAACCCATTGTGAATGATCGTGAGCGAAACAAGTTGAGCGGAGTGATGATGGAGAAGTTCGGGCGGACCGGATGAACTATTCACCGGATTGTTGATGAGGTCCAAGCACTCTCACGTGCAGCTATCGGAGACGCGTCTCCCCGCTGCAACATCGAGCTCCTCCAAACATTTACTGAGCGTCAACGCCTACTATTATTGTCTACACTCCCTACCACGACGGCTTCAATATGCCACCCAAAGGTATGTCCAGTCTCTGATAGCCACATTCGGTCTTGGTCTGATTCATTCCTTTAGACCGCAATGAACGGAAGGCAGAGCGACTACGCGGTGCAGGGTGACTATAACGTCCCACATCCAGCATTGACTACCCTAATAATTCGGCAGAGCTTCACATGCAATCGCCAACTTTGGTTTCAGCTTCGGCGCTCCTGCGCCTCTAAAATCTCGACTCTCCGCCAGAAAAACACCCCAACCTCTCTCATCACGACCGTCTTCACGCAGATCGCCTATTGGAAGCGCCGAACGGAATGCGAATGGAACAATAAGGAGAAGTCGTAGCATATCCGCGCCAGGGAGCATTCCAAGGCCCGGAAAACTAAAGCCAACCATAACACCCGGTCGAGCGAAGTCGCTAGAGCAGCGATCAATTGTCACACCCACTATCTCAACTGGAAAGCGGAAACGAGGACAGAAGTCAGCTCTGTCGCGGTCTCCTGAAGAGAATGAATCAGATGAGTTGGAGCGGATTGATGAGGAGCATATGGCCTCCGCGCAGAAGAGCACCGTACCGACGCCGAGGGCTGCTCTGACGGCGTCGCCCCAGGACCACGACGACGCGCCAGATGAGCTGGAGGCGGCTAATGAGGCCCATATGGTTTTCGGTACTATTAAGGCAGTAGGTGTGTCATCTCATCCGGCCGGGGCAACGCCAGTCCCTTCCCGCTTAAACGGAGCAGCTCTAGAGAGCATTCGCCGCACTCCCTTAGCCGTTATACAAGCCGGAAAGCGCACAGAACTACCTAAGACAGTTGCTGGACCGCCGTCTGCTAAATCTTCACCTCCTGAGGCGATACCGGTGACCCCTGCCACACGCCCACTTGGCCGACCTAAGAAAGACAAGGCTTTACCAGCCGCGACGAAAGACCCGAAGTTATCAAAACAACACCAGGTGGCAAGGGAGAAGGGTGTAGAGGATGATTTGTCGCCCGATAAACCGAAAGCAGACGGCAGGGATCAAATTAAACCCAAATCATCCAGAGCTGGAAACCGTGCACGCCGTGTAGTCGTGTCCGAAGAGGCAGAAGAAGCCGACGAGGAAGCAGATGAACTTTCCCCGGACGTTAGGAAGCCTCAACGGGGAAGGATTACCGAAGAATCTGAGGAGCTGGATGAACTTTCTTCAGAAGTGCATGTGCCAAGGTCCGGCAGGCGTCTAACGCTGGAACGCGACAAAGAGCCAACTGAGGAAGTAGAAGAAGAAGTGGATGAGTTATCTCCAGAAGTAGGCCTAAAGAAGTCGGGGAAGAAGGATGAAGCATTATTCGTCTCTTCGGATGAGGAGTCGGACGCGGACGAACGGTCTGAGCCAGAACAAGAGTCAGGGCCGACCCCAAAACTGGTGGCCAACCCGACACAAGCGAAACAAAAGCAACTCACGATCCGATCCGACAGTTCCAAACAGCCAAAGAAACACCAGAAGCGTGAACGCGGGCCCGTCTACCCGATCGAAGTCTTCCGCCTGAAAATACCCAAGGAGATGAAAGAGCCAGTGTGGCTACGTCATGCGAAGCGTGTCAGCCCCTCCGAAGTCCTCGCCCAATTTTTCAAAGAGATGCTCGATGCTGAAACCGCAAAACTGCACGAAGCAGCTTCCCAGATTGAAGACCGAGACCAGAGGCGGCGGGAAGCGAGCAAAGTCGGTGTGGCGCAGCTCTTTCAGGCGAATTTAGCGGACTTATTCTTGGATTTGGCGAGCGCAGGGAATAATATGGCGATCTTGACAGGCAGGATTAAAACCGCGAGGAAGGAGAAGATTATCATGCGGAAGGAGTATATGGAGATCTGCAAACAAAAAGACGACCTAGCGCTACAGATGGATGAGCTGAGAGAAGAATACCACGAGAGCGTCGACGCTAGACTAGCCAGCAACAAACTTAGTGATTCCATATACGCGATTGAAGCTGCTATCTTGGGTGGACGGGAGAAGGCGAAGACAGAGGGCAGGGAAGACGAAGGCCCGGAAATCCCACTGGCTATACTGCTGCAAAATGTTGCGAAGGATGTGGGGTCTAAGGATGGAGGACTGTTTGCGGAAGTGACGAATTTCAATGGGATGCTCGAGAAGGCAGCAGCTATTTTGGAGGGCCGGGTTTGAAGCTCGATGCTGCAAGCATGGGTAACCTAATCCCTTCCATCTTAGGTAGATTCTTTAGAGGCTGATATGGACATAACATGGGGGGATACTAGGGTAAGCAGGCTATGCGTTGAAGGGAGGTGTATGAGAAGAAATCATGCATTCTATTAGATGCGTTGCCTGGGAGCAGAAAAGGATTACTTGGAGACATAATGAATGAAGGGATACTCTAATATGCGATTCTGTATCTTTCAGTTTCAGTTTGTCATGCTTCTATGTGCATTATATGGTTCAAGAAGCGTTGCACCCAGTTGCTGGTTCTTTACTTCTACGCATGTTTTACTTTTAGCATTTGGATTGCTATCAATAGCTCTCAGCATCATCCTCGACTCAACGTCATATGGCGATGAAATAGACGGAAAAGCAGAGAGCGTAAAGTCGTAAAAGTTCTGATCGTAGCAAAAGAGAAAAAACGAGATACAAAAACAACGAGAAATCGGTCTCTCATGCATATATTGGCCTGGCGCCCATATGTAGCTGCCTCACACCAGAAACCACGTTCCCTCCAGCCCCTTACACCCAAAACACGCTACCGACAAAACCACCATTTCATGCGGCTGTTAACACAAAATCCTGATACACTTTCTATCAAACAGATGATTCCTTGGGGGCGAACTGGTTTTAGCGCTTGACCGCAGAACTAGGGCCTAGCGTTCTGGGAAAAAGACCCGGGTTGCTGCGTGGATGGATTTTTTAATATTTGTTTTTTTTTAAGAGAAACAAGGATAGGGGAATGGTGGGGGTGTGGGAGTGTGGAAGTGTGCTAAGATAGAGTGTGCTAAGGTAGAGTGTGCTAAGGTAGAGTGTGCTAAGGTAGAGTGTGCTAAGGTAGAGTGTGTTAAGGTGGGGTATGCTAAGTGGAGTACGGTAAGGTAGAGTACGGTAAGGTAGAGTACGGTAAGGTAGAGTACGGTAAGGTAGAGTACGGTAAGGTAGAGTACGGTAAGGTGGATTGTGGTGAGGTGGAGTATAATGGTAGGGAGCTGTGGCATTTATCGTAGCGTTGAGAGTGTTGCGCCAGGTACGGAACTATGTCGTCGATGCTCTCAGTAATACTGAACTAGGTTTTATGTTGGTGTATGGAAGACATGGCTGAGTTTGAAGGGTTTTTTCGTAGAAAGGGGCTCAAAACACTCTCACTTCCGTAAGAATCAGGAAGTCTTCATTTTCTTTACGTTTTTATCTTTGTCACAACTCTTCTTCTCCACAGAAGCTTATTTACTCGTTATAAGGATTGACCATTATTATGGCTCTTTATCACTATCATCAACTTCACCAGCTTTAACATCCTCCCAGAATATCTGCATCTCTGTGGAAGTCAAATACACATCCCCGGAACTTTCGTTGCAAGTCAGGAGCGATATCCATGGTACCAGAAAGCCCCGGCCGCCCCCTAATCTGGGTCTATGTAGAGGAGCACCACCTCCCGCCAGAGCTCTTTACCCATCTTTCCCCAATGTAACCTGCACTTTCTCGATGTTTATGATGCTTATGATGCTCATGTTAACGCACCGGGATGCCACGGGCTGCGCTATAGATTGGCGAGCTCATCAATGACCCATTAGCACTCCAAGATGCGGGCCGTATGCGGCAGATGACCGCCTCTTCTTATATACCTTATCACCGTCCCTTGCCAGAATCGAACCTCTCATCCTTTTCTCTCAAATATTTGCGTTGGCAATGGGCGATCACCACTTTTTGCTCCTATGATAATTGCTTGAATGGGCTAGCGTGCTGTGTTCTGCGCTGGACCTGGTGTGAGGAGGCAAGGTCATGCCTCGCCAAAGCACTACATGCCACTCGCTCTCCTCACTTCAACTTAATAATCCTCATTTTGAGAAGTTTTGTCGGACGTAGCCTTCTAGCTCTCTCCAGTGTCCATAGTGATCTCTGTATGTCACGTGCTTTGTATGCAGAGGCCTGCCAACGCTTGTCTTGGCACTGCACACAAACTGGATAGATTCACTCTCTCAGAAAGAATACATCATCTTTCCATCGATCATTTGATTGTCAATTTTTATCACCCGCTCAGTCGTGCTCGTAGACCCTTCACAATTTCAAACCTAGGCTGTTGCAAGTTAGAAATTTCCACGGCAGCATACTCGTCCCCTCCGAACCGGACAATGCCAGCGGCAAATTCGATCTCTGTTAACCCAACTGCCTGTACACTCCCGTTGAGGGTTTCCACTCTGGATCCTTAATATTTGAGCGAAGTTGTCATCCGGCTTTTCCGTTCCTTAATAATCAAAATGTTGATAACGTACTTCGGAGGGTGGAAAGCTTTGAGGTGATTCCTATTCCTATAATAACGGACGTGTCAATGCAGTCAGAGATGGCGTTTTCGTCTGCGAGAGTAGCCTTGCCTGTTGATGTAGAAAGTCTTAACACAAGACCGGCTGAGTTTACGAGAAGGGCGCTTTGGAAGAGACGGGTTCATACTTACTCCTACTTAGTGCATCTCTGTTTGAATTTCCACAAACATCAGCTATAGTTGTCGCGCATTTGGGCACATCCAGGCCACGGGAGACACACGCAAATATTTGAGGCGCCAGGGGGGTTCTTTTGAGTTCATCGACCAAGAGATGACAAAACATTGATATATGAAGACTCCGGTACAGAGTTGCAGGTGTTGTATGAGTCCACAATTTGGGATTTAGAGCCAGGTTTCATGAGATAATGACTACCACAGTGATAAGAAACTGCGGCACCGGAAGGAATCTGGGACAGCATCTCTGCGCGATAAACGTACAAAGTATGGGACAAGACATTCTAGGGTCGAACGATGAGACATGGCAATTAGAGTTGAGTCGAGTGGAGTCGAGTGGAGTCGAGTGGAGTTGAATTGAGCTGAGCTGAGTTGAGTTAAGTTGATTTCATTTACCCTGACCCGTCACCCTGAGCGGTATGCAGGCTACAGACTATTTAATAAAAAGCTATGTAAGAACTTATCATTGCGGTGATTTCGCTAAGAAGAGAGAAAAAAAGAAAAGGAAAAGAGAAGAGAAGAGGAGGAAAAGGGTCAAGGAGGGACGAACCGACAGCCTGACACGACAATTCAATCATGCAAAACCATTTTCAGAATGGTTGCAATTGATTATGCACATACTCTCTAGACATTCACACCATACCTTAGTAATAAAGCTGTGTGGTCTAGTCCACGTTCGAAGGGACTACCCCGCAGACGCAAGCTATTAAGCGACCAATGCCATACCAGCGGTTTCGGACCGAAGATCGGCACCTGTGTGCATGGTGGCTTTCCGACGCTCCGACATCATAGGCCAGCCGATAATCTTTTGGGGAAATAATTGATAGCGACATCTCTCCACCAGCGCACACTCAAAACAACACCACACAGTCCCTTATTGTTATACCTAAAATTCGAATATTCAGCGATGCCGGCCATAACTGACTATTCGAGGCCAACTACTCCCGAGAATGAGTATGTCAATGGCACAGTTACACCCCGCACACCTCTAAGGACGGGTTTGGCGTTGACGGAGTATACGGCTAATCCAAGTCCTCCACCTGGGTCGTCTGGGGAGAGGAGTTACAATATTCCTAATGAGTTTCTGCTGCCGAATGGGTATCCAGATGTACTTTAACCCCCTTCTAAATCCGTATATCATGTATTCTACGAGGAATTGCTCTGACTCAACTATAGTACCTCCGTCTCATCCTCACCTCCCGTGTCTATGATGTAGTCAACGAAACCCCCCTCACGCACGCCATAAACCTGAGCAACAGATTTGAATGCAATATCATGCTGAAGAGAGAGGATTTACAGCCTGTGTTCAGCTTCAAGCTGCGTGGAGCGTACAACAAGATGGCACATTTGAAGCCAGAGGATCGGTGGAAGGGCGTTGTAGCATGCTCAGCCGGTACACTCCTTCCCACCGTCACAACCGCTCATGATGGTACGGCTAACATACTTCCACAGGAAACCACGCCCAAGGCGTCGCCTACTCCGCGCGCAAACTCAAAATCCCCGCCACCATCGTCATGCCCTCGGGCACCCCCGATATCAAGCACAAAAACGTCTCCCGCATGGGCGGTTCCGTCGTCCTCCACGGCGCTGACTTCGACTCCGCCAAAGAAGAAGCCCACCGCCTCGAGAAACTCCACGGCCTCATTTCTATCCCCCCCTTCGATGACCCTTACGTCATCGCCGGCCAAGGCACCATCGGCATGGAATTACTCCGCCAAACCAACCTCGCAGATCTGAAAGCGATATTCTGTTGCGTGGGTGGCGGCGGGCTGATCGCGGGGGTAGGCGTGTATATCAAACGCATAGCGCCGCACATCAAAATCATCGGCGTCGAAGCCTACGACGCCAACGCCATGGTCGAGTCCCTCAAAGCTGGAAAGCGCGTCGTGTTGAAGGATGTAGGTCTGTTTGCGGACGGCGCTGCTGTCAAGACCCCCGGCGACGAAACCTTCCGCATCTGCCAAGAGGTCGTCGATGAAGTTGTGCAGGTCACCACCGATGAAACCTGCGCTGCTATCAAAGACATGTTCGAAGATACGCGTTCTATCGTCGAGCCTGCTGGCGCTCTCGCCCTCGCAGGACTAAAAAAATGGGTCAAGCGCAACCCGTCCCAAGATCCAAAGCGCGGGCTCGTCGCCGTCGCGAGCGGCGCGAATATGAACTTTGACCGGCTCCGGTTCGTTGCAGAACGCGCGGCGTTGGGCGAGAATAAAGAGGCTTTGCTATCTGTCACCATACCTGAGCAGCCAGGCGCGTTCGCAAATCTTGTCAGGACCATCCACCCTATGCAGGTTACGGAGTTTTCGTACCGCTACAGTGCTCCTGAAAAGGCGCAGATCCTTGTGGGCGTGGAGATGAAAGCAACGACGCGAGAGGCGGATTTGGCGGATCTCATTCATCGGTTGTCTGTCGAGGGTATGATCGCGGAAGATTTGTCACAGGACGAACTGGCCAAATCCCATATCCGCTACTTAGTGGGCGGCCGCAGCAACGTCGCCGATGAGCACCTGTACATGTTCGAATTCCCCGAACGTCAAGGAGCATTATTCCGGTTCTTAGAGACGCTGCAGCCGGGAATGAATATATCGTTATTCCACTACCGGAATTATGGAGGCGATGTCGGGAGGGTGCTCGCAGGGATCCAGTGTCCAGAAGGCAAGAGATGCGAGCTGGAGGATTTTTTGGGGGAGATCAGGTATCCATTTGTGGATGTGAGTAAGAGTGAGAGTTATCGGATGTTCTTGAGGGATTAGGGGTGGTAGCTTAGTGACGGTGGGGAGGCTGAGGTTGAGGACATGTGGGTTGGGACTTGAGTCAGTATTTATACTGGCTGAATATTTTTGATTTGATTTTGACTTTGATATCTGGGACAGGATTGGACGGCGGTTCTAATGTGTATGGGAGGTCTTCTGTTGTGTATCTTGGTTCATGTTGTACAACCTAAAATACCAATTTTGTTATTCGATTAGAACGACGCTCTTCTGTTCTCTCGCACCCACCCTATGTGATCATAGTACCTTGATTCGCTTTCTTTTCTCTTCTCTTTTCATCCTGTCTTTGAAAAGCTGACAATTTTATCAGCATATAATTCCGCCCTCTGACTCTAAAAGTACTCCTCTCTACCTACTACTCCAATCTCCTGATATACATGACCATCCTTCACAACCCTATACTCAAGCGGAAACCGTATCGAATGTCTCTATATTCACACTTACCTCCTCAGAGTCCTCTACTAGAACTCTCGCGGTCGTATTTCCGTCACACATATCCCATTTACCTCCCCTCTCCCGCAAACCAGCCCTAAAAAGTCATCGAATCCTTCCCTACAATTCCCATTCCTATATCTTCCCTCCCTTTATGTCGTCCCCTCTTTCCGTTAACAATTCGCATATGTAGAAACGTAGATATAGAGATAGATGGTAGAGGAGAAAGGAGGGTATATAGAATGTTTCACAGCAATCGACGGGTTAGGAAATTTTCAGATTTGAGGGATTGGATGATGGTTAACGAGGTGGGGTGAGGGCTAGGGTGGCCATGAGGAGGTCAGGGAGATCATGAAGGGTGAAGGGGGAGGAAAGGAGGTTCGGTAATTTGGAGGTTGGCTTGGGAGGAGTTAGTTTGTCGGGTAGTAAATGGGTTTGGATTTTCTGGGAAGGCTTGCGCAAGGATTAGATCGCTGATAGTGTAAACTTTTAAAATAGAGAGATGCTTTCCTAGGGATATAAGAGTATGTGTGTCTCAAAAGAGAAGAAGAGGAAAATAAGGAGCAAGAGAAACTAAGAAGGAGATGGCTTTATGTAGTTATTTGGGTCTTTGATTTCGCTTTTTATGTATACAATTTAGGTGTGTGCTTCAAATCCAGCAATGTGATCAACCCTCGTATCTATTATTTTTTTCACGTCAAAGACCAATCTACGTACAGTAAACCGGTCGTTTTCGTAGTCATTGTACTCCAACAATTAACCTAAACCTTAGGATACATTGACGACCATCTACCAGCTCGCCCACAGCTATTTTACTATAAACACATCAGTATCTATAACTAAACGTATTCTGCCCAGACATAATTTTCCATCCTAAAGCACTCTCAAGGACCCCTGAACACCCCATCCACGATCCTGATCTTCTGAATTATCTCCAACACGCCCATCCACGTCCGACTTCCTCGCATTCAACCTCGGCTTACAGTAATCCACTCCTTTCTATAAAACATCAGCATCTCTTCTCACCACAAACCATACATTCCACCAACGTTTCTTCATCCCCAAAAACCTCGGCATAACAGTCTGCTTAAAGTACTCTTGCACCTCCCCTGGACCACACACAATAATCTCTCTCATTTCCTGAACTCAGAAAGAATGTTGAAACCAGGTCACTTTACAATATTATTTTTAGTTTCCTCGCGCAATCGTCCCCGAATGTTGCATAGAAGAACTTCTTTGGCTTTTTCTCGATGCCAGTTTGGTATTATTGCAACTGGGACCTGTTGGAGGTTGGTGAGAGCTCCTGAGTGGAATCCCCTTTCTCGCTCACGTGACCATGGCTACCTTACCAGTTTGTGGCGTAGAGATAACGTGTTCTCAATAATACAACCTTCTAGCCCTCAGTCACTAAGGCTGGGCTTCTCCAGGAACAATAACAAAAATAATGCATTCCTTCACTATACTGAACAACAGGACCACCACCCATCCGTCTCATTAGTGCTCATCTAGGCACTTTTTCAAGCATAGCTTTACTTCTCTTTTCGGGTCTGGTTCAATATCTCTAGGCAGAGAGATGACATCAGCGAAAATGAGTAGAGTCAATGCTCTGAAAGACACTAGTGGTTAGCTCAGAGAGTATTATGGTAGTGGAAGAAGAAGCTGGTTGGTGATGAGTGGTCAGTTTAAGCATCGGCATCGGTACCACTACAAGTAGAGAGCTCGGGACGCATGATCCGACTCCCCTTGATAAAACGAATTAAAAATCAGCGCTCTCATCTACTAGAGAAATACCCAAAGCGAGTTACTTACCGTTTTATATCTTTGGTATGCTGGCATATTGTTGGACGTTCATCATCACGTGGACGTCATGGGAAGATCAAAGACTACGGGGAAAGAAGTATACTGCAGGCCTGGCTCTGCGGGCGCTTTAAAGATTGATACTTTACCTGTAGACGAGCAGTGTTGCTTCAGAAAGCTCAAAATCGCAGCACAAAGACTGGGTTCCGTCCTTGAGCTGTAGATATGAACCTAACAATAATAACTCAAGGAAGAGCGGAGTTACTATTGCTCCGCAACATGGGGCCAGAGGAGGTAAAGCTTCAATTTAAGACAGAAGATAGCTTTTCCGCCATAATCATATATGTACAACGGTATTATACACAAAACACATCTAATAACACACATACACCCCAACCCCGTTCCAAACTCAACCCATTTACATCTTCCCGCCTGTCAACTCCTCAGTAACCCTTCTCAACCTCTCCTTCGTGAGGTCAATAGCCTCACCCGTCCTAAGCCTCTGCAGCATCTCGCCCACACCATCCTGTGGTCCAGCAACCCATGGGCTCTTGCCCGGTGCTCCCGGCTTAGGCTTCTCAGACTGGCTGTCCCATCCAACCGGCTTATCTTCCGTTCCAAACTCCTTCTCGATGACGGCATCCAGCTGCTCCTCATTGACAATAAAGTTCCTCGCATGGGTGTACATGTCGTGAAGATGTGCTTGGCGGACAGCAGCTTGCTTTTCTAGGCGACGCTGGTACCTCGCTTGCAGCTTTTCCGAAGTGGTGCGAGTGGGCGTAGGTAGTTTATCCTCGAGGAAATCCCGAATGCTCTTTTGCACAGTTGCGCTTGTCAGTACATCTGTTTCCCGTGGTGGTGCCATTGCCAATTTCCTATTGTATTCCTGGAGCTTGCTCGACTTGGCCTCCATTTCCTTCTCTGATATCGTCTTGCGCTCGTATAATTGCTTTACACCTGCTCGTAGTGCTTGTCTCCTGGTTTCGGCTAAACGCCGCTTATATAACACGTATTCTGCGTCTTTGGAGTGTTTGTTTGGAGCGCGCTGGGCCTTGGGCTCGGGGGTTGAGAGGGAGATGAATTCATCGGAGACTTTCTCGTGGGGAGAACGAGTCTTGAAAACATTGCGAGGTACGGGTAGGACGCCCTTTACGATGGGTTTGCGTGGAAACGTGGGCTGCACAGGTTTAGGGACTTCGATGTAGTTGGGGGATTCGGGTCCCAGGGCTTGCACATTGGAGGTGCTGCTGAAGGCACGGAGAAGATGTGGGGTGGTATTCTGGCATTGCACTGAAGGTCTCACCGACCATGCAAACCGAACGGGTACCCTGGCAGGCATTGTGAAAGGCTGTGTCGCTGAGTGAAGCCCGTTGCGGAGATGGGTCGTTGCTGGTGTGGATGGGGGACGTCGGCTTGCGGAGGAAAAGTTTTGCCAAGACAAGTTCGGCAAAAAAAGTTCGGACCGCAAATTTCAACCTTCTCTCACCAACACCACTTCCAACCACCCCAAAAATTCAAAAAGTCCCAGGAAACTAGCACAATGGGCACAGGCAAGAAAGAGGCCAACAGGAAGGTGAGGGAGGGGAAGACTGGGGACGGTATGGGGAACGTCAAGGTCAAGGGAGAGAATTTTTACAGGTAAGAGTTCTATGCGTAGCAGACGATGGCAGAATGGCTTTGCTAACTGATATGCTCAGGACTGCGAAGAAGATCAAGACCCTGAATATGTTCAAGGACGGAAAGCCTCAACGCAATGCACAGGGTGATATCACCAAGGCTGCCAGTTACCAGTCGAGAGAAAAGCCTGTGGCAAGAGTTGAACCCAACCGCAAATGGTTCAATGCGACCCGTGTCATCAGTCAGGATGCTCTCGAATCGTTCAGATCAGCGGTTCAGGCCCAGGCGCAAGACCCTACCGTGTACCTCATGCGGCAGAACAAGCTTCCGATGTCTCTCATCAACGACAAGCCCAACACCAATGGGTTGAAGGAGCACGCAGCAAAGATCGCGGTGGAGTCACAACCCTTCACCGATACCTTCGGGCCGAAAGCACAGCGGAAGAGACCTAAGCTCGACTTCAGTTCTGTAGAGGATCTGGCAGCCCGGACAGGGACGATGCATGATACCTACCTTGACCGGTTGGAACAGGCTCGACTTTTGTCCGGTAACTCCGGTGCGCTGGATGCTGAAGATGGTGAGGGCACATTGACGACGGCGAGGGAAAGCATCTTTTCCAAGGGCCAGTCGAAGAGAATTTGGAACGAACTCTACAAAGTTATTGACTCTAGCGACGTAATTCTTCATGTCCTCGACGCCAGGGATCCTCTGGGTACGAGATGTCGAAGCGTTGAGAAGTATCTCCGGGAAGAAGCGCCGCACAAGCACTTGGTTTTCGTCCTGAATAAGGTCGACCTGGTCCCATCGCGCGTTGCTGTAAGTACTTTTTCTTTATTTCATCCCTCTTTCAGCATTCCCATCGTTAAGTCAAGGATGTTCTCCTACACCATGAGATCGTTCTGTTACAACTTTGGGAGATCAAATACGATTCGCCGATCCGTGGCCGTTATGGTCATTGGGTCAGACTCGTTTCCGTTTTGGAAACTTGTCACTAGAGTCCGCGTGCTCCGTATTGAGTTGAGCTCCATCTGCGCAAGCAAGTTCATGATGGTGCTCTTAGTTACGTTACACACATGCCTTCTCCTCTCTTTGGAATTTCTTATCACTTTTATGCTTATGCGGGTGCTAATTGATTGCATAGGCCGCATGGGTACGCGCACTTTCCACCGAATTTCCTACTCTAGCTTTCCACGCCTCCATCAACAACTCTTTCGGGAAGGGCTCTCTCATTCAAATCCTCCGCCAATTCTCCTCGCTGCACTCTGATCGGAAGCAAATCTCGGTTGGTCTCATTGGATATCCCAACACAGGCAAATCATCCATCATCAACACCCTCCGTAAAAAGAAGGTGTGTACTGTGGCTCCAGTCGCAGGCGAGACCAAGGTCTGGCAGTATGTCACTCTTATGAAGAGGATCTACTTGATTGATTGCCCTGGTATCGTCCCTCCCAACAACAACGACACTGATGATGAACTTCTGCTCCGTGGTTCCATTCGTGTCGAAAATGTTGAGTATCCTGCCCAATATATCGATGCCGTTCTTTCTAGAGTTCAGCCAAAACACCTCCAGCGGACTTATGAAATCAAGGGTTATAATAACTCCGTTGAATTCTTGGAAATGCTGGCGCGGAAGGGAGGTCGTCTCTTGAAGGGTGGTGAGCCTGATCTGGATGGATGCGCGAAGATGGTCTTGAATGACTGGATCAGAGGCAAGGTCCCTTGGTTCACACCCCCTCCTATGCCGGAGGGCGAACAGGGTGAAAAGACCGAAGGTGTAGAGGGTCGTAAAGGACGGTTAGGTGAGATGGGCAAGAAGAGGAAGAGAGAAGACGAAGGCGAAAGTGTAGCTGCTACTGGAGACACTGCAGCGGATGCTGAGTCTACTGAGGACGATGTCAGCCAGGACGAGGATGATAACGAGTTCGAGGGCTTTGACGAGGAAGATCTCCAGCTGGAGCTGCAGGCTGAAGAAGATGACGAGGACTCCGAAGGTAGTGCCGGTGATGATGGTGACGCGAAGACCATTGTCGCTGAAGAGGAGTCAGATGAGGATGTCGAGCTAGAGGTTCAAGCAATATCGGAGGCCCTAGCCAAAGCGAAGAAGCAAAGGCGGAAGTAGTGGTGTAGCAGAGGTTAGATGAAAATAATGATACCCAGCCTGAATCAAGGCGCCATGAATTGAATAGGATGGTAATGCCAATTGTTTCTACTTTTTTATATGATCATGAGTGCTTTGTTTTTTATTTCTCTTAGTAGGTGCTAAACTAGGTGGTGACTCTTGAGTGCGCTTCTTACAATATAGGCTTACGGGTGACTACTGAAATAGATACCTGAACGCTTGAACTGTAGAAAAGTCTACTTTCGATGAAGAGCAACTATGTTCTTGCATTGCAGTCACCTATTGGACTTGCGCAGTGGTATAGCATCAGTGTAAAACCCCGCAGCATACCCTAGTTTATACAGCATCTGATAAGTGCCTTTAAGCACAACCTGAAGCATATCACAGCACCTGCAAACTTTGTCAACGATAATAAATCTGAACATCTTAGGTTGACGTTTTTTCCTACTGGTTGCTGATCAGGGTGGTATAGCTACAGCTGGAGTCATCACAGGATACTTCTAGGACTCCTCACCGTCCTTGACTTGCGCCCTTTATTCAAGTCACAGTTAGAGGGAAAAAGTAAAGCTCTTAACAGCAGTGACTCAAAATAAATAGTTATCCTTTTCCTTAATATGATTTGATGGCTAGGCAGCAGCGCAACGACCCTCGGCCCCGCACACAAAAGGTCCACCACTTCTGCTCTTAAATTTCAGACATCAGCTTCTCTCATTTTCTTTCCACCGTTTACCACCTTGGTTGTGAAACTACTACATCCTCTACCTCCATCTTCTCATCTTATCTTGATCTCATCAACAATAATGGAGTCTGCCACAACTACCCATAGTACTGAGAATGCGGTCAGGCACTCGCCTCTTAACTCTACATTCCCAGTCCTGGTGCCACTTGACCGGTCGTTACTACTATCTGACTCCGATTTCCAATGCTATCTGGAACGAACATTCGCTCTTAATAAAGAGATTCCAGTCCGGCCGAAGGAAAATTCTGCTAGCAAGCTTGACAACACTCTAGACAAGGCAAAGGAAAATGAGGCGTCAGAAGTGACAGAGCAGACCGAGTCCACAGTTGGAACTGAAGCCGTAAGTGAGCTGGTTAAAGCTCCTTTCAAGCAGTCTGGGCCCTCAAGTGTTGAGAACACCTGTCCACAGAAGTCCCAAGCCCTCAATTCTCCATACACAACTAGTCTGTTACAGCACCCAGCAACCGCCGATAGAACTCTTCCAGATAACAAGATGCGCACCGAGAATTCGGATATCACCAACATCTCCTCGTTGAACCCATTAGTGGACTTGTTCCATGACATGCTTGATGCACATGGCAAAACCTTACATTCGTTACTTGAGTCCGCATGGAAGGAAGACCCTCTCATCACATTGAGAATTATCTTCTATTCACGTAGCATTCACTTGGGTCAAGGTAACCAAGGTACTACATACCGCGCTCTGGCGTGGTTGGCCTACAATCACCCGCTTACATTCTTCAAAAACTTGCAGTGGCTTGTGAAACCCGTCATCGAGAAGAAAAAGGTGGATAACAAGAAGACTGATAGCAGTCTGGAAGGCGTCAAGGGTAAAGAGGAGGCGAAAGCAGATAAAGATGACGACTTTGACATAGTTGGGGCCAATGAGGCAGTTGAGGACGGTGAAGTGGCAGCAGTTCAAGATGAACAGTCCTATGATGTCCTTTACGGTATGTCTCATGGCTACTGGAAGGATCTCTTGAACATTCTCGCTCTTTTTGTCGAGGGTGAATTCAGAGTCGACGGCGATGTTTCCAAGGCATTGATCGACCATCCCCAGCAATCCGGGGCTGCGAAGCGCAAACGTGAATTCGACCCCGACAAGGCAAAAGAGATCCGCAATAAGAAGGTCCGGGAACAAAATGAAAAAGTCAGCCAGATTCTCGAAAATGACAAGCATTACCGCGCTTTGCACGTTACCGTTGCTCGACTTTTTGGTGCACAGCTGAAGAAAGACATTGCTCTTCTCCGGTCTGGCAAGAAGCCGGAGCACAAGAGGATCTCTCTTGCAGCCAAATGGGCTCCCTCAGCCGAAGGATTCCACGATAAGACTACTTTTGTTCTGTCTTCCATCGCCGAGGTCGCCTTTCCCGATCCAACTGTCTTCGATATTGCTGCCGATCCAGAACACCGCGAAGAGTACCTTCGCCGAGCACGTGAGGAACTACGGCGTACTATCCTCTCCCCACTCAGAAAGGCCCTCTATGTGGTTGAGCGTGACATCGCTGCAAATAAATTTGAGGCCATCAAATATGAGCGTGTCCCATCGTTAGCTATGAATCGCTACTCTGGCCTCTTCATCGAAAAAGATCAGGTGCATTTCACTGAGTATCTGAAGCAATTATCTGAAGGCAAGACCACCATATCCGGTGCCGTCCTCCTGCCTTCTACTCTTGTTAACAAGGCCTTGGGTATATGTGATACGTCAACAGACATTCACCCTAGGATGCCGCTCAAGTTCATGAAAATAGCAAAGGCGCAAGGACAAGGCATCCGTACTGTCCTCAATGGTCAATGGAACACCCTAGTTGACCGCGTCCGCGCCTCCGGAACCCTCGCCTCCTCGATCGCTGTTTGCGACGTCAGTGGCTCTATGTCTTCTCCTCGTTTCAAAGACGGCACAGCCCCTATGGATTCCTCCATCGGCCTCTCCCTCCTCATTTCGCAAGTTACCGAGCAACCCTTTGGTGGAACCATCATAACCTTCCATGAGGAACCTTCCGTCATCGAAGTCGGTGGTCCGAACGATACACGCGACTTCGTTGAGAAAGCTCAAGCTATCCTTCGTTCGCCTTGGGGCGGAAGCACGGACTTCGTGGCCGTGTTTGAGAAGTTGATTCTACCAATGGCGATTCAAAACCAGATCAAACCAGAGGATATGGTGAAGCAGGTCTTTGTATTCTCTGACATGCAGTTCAACCAAGTTGAGAACGGATGGTCCTACAACTGCGTCACCCAACCTGACAGGACGGCCTTCGGATCATCCTATGGCCGCATCAGACAAGCATATCTGGATGCTGGGTACGAAATGCCGAAACTGATCTTCTGGAATCTGGCATCGGGTCGCGAGCATGGCGGCGGAAAACCGGTGACTGTTGACGACAACATGACTGTTCTAGTTCGGGGATACTCGCAAGGCATGTTGAAGGTGTTGCTGGAGACAGGCGGGTTTGATGGGGAGGAAATTGAAGAGATTGAGGAAGAGGATGTGGTGGACGAGGATGATGTGGTGGAGGTTAAGAAGAAGAACAAGGAAAAGGTTGATCCGTTGATTGTTGTCATGAAGGCTTTGAGTCATAGGGCTTATGATATGTTGACTGTTGTGGATTAGGTTGCGCAGTGTTTGATCCAAGGCGTATAATATTGGCTGTGGTTGACTAGAGTGCTGGAGAAGCTGCGTATAAGGCGTATGTATATTGACCGTGCTCGAATAGGCCGAAGAAAATTAAGGTGCCAGGAACCCCGATCAAGACTGCGTAACTAGATACCCCGCTTTCACAGGCACATATACGAAATAGCCCTCTCTTTCTCCGATCTTAATGTTACCAAGCGGTGCAGTAATTCGCGGGGTTTCTAAGCTTTAACTAGTTGTTCTACCTGAGCACCCGGCCATCGGAAAGCTGAAATCAGATTATATTCTGGTTTCTGATTACCACTTTTAGCCCCGCGATAGCTTCAAAAGAGGAGTGGGTTTCAACAACGGTTAATCGATCGCTGTTTAGGGAGGAATGTTTCACGAATTGGTACACTACCTAGTGATATCTCTGTGCATGATGTTTGGATCCACTCGGTTAGAGGTTCGGTCTTAAGGATTGTACATACTATCTTATTACTATTTCTAAGGTCTGTTTAGTTCTACTCTCTGTTGGTTTGGTCTGGTTTTTCTGTTTTCCATCGCCTTTCGTTAGTGCTTCAGGTGGCCTTTCATCTACTTACTTTCTTTTCAGTTTGAAGGTTAGTCACTAGCTAGCCTTCTTAGCTAACGTATTCTATTCTTCTTCTTTCTCTCCTGTGTGTTCTTTCCTTTTCTTTGTTAACAAACTAACTTGTGTAGATGTTATTCTGTAAGTCCACAGGGCTACCGTAGTATCGAAGATATTTCATAATGGAATAAGGGTTGAAAGCCATTCTGAGATGGTTTACGAAGGGGAGTAAATAGTTCTGGGTTATGTTGATACGTCACGGGAGTCCCTCGTAGTTAACGTGTTCCTTGCGTTGCAGAATCTCACTTCTAAGAATTTTTTTTTTAAAAAAAAATATTGCATGGTGATGTGGGGTGGATAGCGAGACAGAGCTCTGTGCGAGTTGAAGAGAGCAGCTGATTGTATGAATACGATTCCGATGGTGAGTTCCTTCCTGCCTTTTATGTGGACTGCGTAGTAGACAGGAAGAAGTTATATGTCGACTAGCTTCTTGTTGGTTTGTATTTAGCTGGGAATGAGCAGTCGTGATTTACTCCGTTTAAGATGGATTTATAATAAAGTAACAGGATATTTTGCGGAGAAAAGGGTTCATAGCAAATGGCTTAGAGAAGAGGAGGATTAAACTGAAGTGTTGGTATTGAATGTAGAGGAGACATAGGTGAAATACTAAGATGCAGAGAATGGAGGGACAAAGAAAGGAATTAAAAAAAGCAAAGCAGTGTGTTTACAGGGATGAAGAGGGTTATGTTAGGACACTAGATGTAGAGAAATTATAAAATAGGGTGAATATAAGCAGATGTATGAGGTTATATAGGCTTATTTTCGGGAAGAGGAATATTAGAGCTTACAGAGGAAAGGGGATACAAACAAGAACTAGTGCGGTGTCAAAGAAATATTTGTTACATGAAAGTACCCCATTCCCAGCTGTAAAGTTGCAATGCAATATAGCCCGTGGAGAGTAATCGGTTCCAACTCAAGATCGAATATATCTTCCCGAAACAAGCATTCCTCTCTTTTTATTGAGAGGTGTAATTCCAAGTGGAAAGCGGAGCGGAGACTTCCTTTTTAGTTTTATTCCCTCCCGCAATCAGTCGCTCATAAGGGCAAGAGGTTAGGTGCTGGGAACAGGTGTTCTTACCCTATGTGGGAAGGCTCTCCGATAAAATGGGTGCCATGCTTTTAAATCTTCAGGACGCAGAGACACTCGCGGCACGGCACCCAAGACAGTGGTCTCGGACCTAATGTAGCACCGAGTTTAATCCAGCCCTATGGTGGGCCCGGCGACGGTGTAAAGCAGTTCGCTCGACTGCAGCAGTCGGGACATGTTGGGGATGAATCAGGAAGCAGAGAAACTCGTCTATCTCTTGATCAAGGCCTAGGTATCGGGGCTCGAAAGTGTATATTAAATATTTATTTCGTGCCCATTCTCGAAGAAATGACTACGAAAAGCTATTTCCGTCTCAGTGCCTCTCAAATCGGTAGGTATCTCCTTCAAACTACCCCTTCCTCGTCAATCGAACGTCAGCAGTCCCTTACTTCTCTTCCCCCAAATTACTATTTCACAACATTCGTATGCATAGTCTCTGTCATTCCCGGCTTCTCCGTCTCCTCAAACCCATTTCCATGCCCCCCTGCCGGGGCATCAACCCCGTGCCTCGCCAACAAATCCGCCATTCCCACCTCCTGATGCACCTCCGCCCACCTCTCCTTCTCCCTTTCTGCCAGTCCCACACTTCCAAACAGCACATCCATCTCCTCAAGCGTCAACCCCTTCGTCTCTGGGAAAAACAGCCAAATAAACGCAGCACCTGCAAACGTCAGCATGCCGAAGAAGATGTACGTGCCGTACGTCATGCCGCGCAGCATGTCGGGCGTGACTTGGCCAACGATGAAGTTGTTCATCCAGTTGGAGGAGGCGCCGAGCGCGATGCCATAGGGACGATTGGAGAGAGGCCAAATCTCGGCGATTACGATCCAGGCGCAGGGACCCCAGGAATAGCCAAAGTGGATCACGAAGAGCCAGACCATGGCTACAGCGGCCCAGCCGGCGGCTTTGTGGCCGGGCCAGTCGTGTTGGTCTTTTGCTACGATGACAGCCTAAGAATGATTAGCAATCAACTCCTTAGGAGAGAGGTGGAGAGCCGAAGGGGATAACGTACAATAATAATGTGGCAGGTGGCCATACCAACCGCACCAACAACCAGAATCGGCTTCCGTCCCAACTTATCCACCCACATGACAGCCGGAATGGTAGCAATGAACATGACAATACCCACAACACCCGTCGCTAACAAGGAAACAGAGTTGGAGCTGAGACCCAGGCCTCCGAAGATCTGAGGAGCATAGTACAAGATCGCGTTAATACCGGTCCACTGCTGGAAGAACATAGTGAGGGTGGCGAGTGCGACGCGCTTGAACATGGGCATAGTCTTGAACAGAGAGCCGATGGCGACGAATTGCAGCTTAGCCACGCTGCCCCAGCTCATGTCCTGCAGATGGGGGAAGTTCTCGGCAAGCGACTTCTTTTCGAACAGGGACTGCGCCTGGATCTCGGCGAACTCGAGCTCGATCAGTTCATGGTCTTGAGGGAGGTCGCGGAGTTTAGCCAGAACGCGGCGGGCTTCTTCTTGGCGGTTGTGGTGCGTGAGCCAACGGGGTGAGAAGGGCATGAAGATCATGCCGACGCCGAGGAGCACGGCTGGGACGAGCTGAAGGGCGAGAGGAAGGAGCCATGCCGTATTGGATTGGCTTTTACCGGTACCGCCGATGAAGTTGGTGCCGTAGTCAATCCAGAAGCTGATCATGATGCCGAGAGTGATAGAAAGCTGTTGCAACCCGACCAAGGCACCTCGAACCTCGGGAGGAGCGATTTCGGCGTTGTACATGGGAACGATCATGGAGAGCGAACCAACTCCCATACCTATGTCGACCTGTTAGTTCCCGAGTCAATTGATCAATCCAGCTGAACTTACCAGTTACGAATCGACCCCCCAAAATTGAACTAGGACCAGCTCCAGAAATGGCCGTAAGTTGGACAATAACACCGATGATGAAGATGACCACGTTGATAAGGATGGCGTATTTACGAGAGAGGACCTCCGCAAGAAAACCGGAATACATGGTACCAAACCAGGCACCGAGTTCGAGAATGGCGACAAGCCAGCCCTGCTTTGAGGAGTTCCATTCAAGAGTCTCTTGGTCCTTGATATAGTCGCCCATGTCTAGGGGAGGGTTAGAGGAGTCTGAAGTTATCCAATGGAGATTGCCTTACGCATCTTGAAGGAGCTCATGGTAAGCACACCACTGAAAACACCCTGATTGTAACCATACAAGAGTCCGCCGAGACAAGCAAAGCACGCAATTCCAAACACACGCGCGTTCTTCACGAGAGCCATAGGACCAGAGACGCCGGAGAGCGCCTTACGGCGTGCCAAAGCGGCAGCCTCAAAGTCCGAAGCACCACCACCAACAGGAGCCATGGTGTCGACAGTTGATGTACAGGCAAATGGAAAGGTATGAGGTTGAAAGTAGAGTTGAAAAGCTTCCGAGGAAACGTGCAAGGGCGGCAGATCAAGCTGCTTCTATACCTGGCCGCTGGCAAGCAGGGCCAGAGCCATCTTCAGTTAGATTACCACATCCGGGGCTCGGGTACGGTCAGACGGCTGCAGTTCGAAAACTGAGTGTAACCAAGAAAAGGTGAGATGGATAAATTAGGCGGTTAAGAGTTAGGATCGATTAATCAGACTAGCCAATGGTTGAATAGAAGTGTTTTTTGCTGCAGCCATAACGGCTGGCGCGGATTAAGCATCGCGGCGTCTTGGCATCTGAAGGGGGGGTTGAAAGAGAGAACTGGGAAAGAAACTCGAACCTAACAACAAAAGAAAATACGGTTTTCTACAATCGAAGTTCGCCGAAGTTGTTGAAGAGAGGTATGAAATGAAACCCCAGAATACAGAGATAAAGGATATTTCCATACCAACTGGGACAACCAGAAACGAATCGCACAAGAAAATCAAACTCAAAACTCAAATAAAATGAAGCTCAACATGATGCCTGGAAAGATGCGTATGCCCCAGCCGGGGGCCCCGCGTCGGAGGTAGGAAGTGGGGAAGTGGTTAGTTCATTGATCTCATGAATTCTGCCTAAATTCAACCCCAGAGCCGTAAGCTCGGGCCTGGAGAATGACGAAACAAAAATGCGCGTCCCGGCTTCATGGGACATAGGGCAGTTGAAAAACGGGTTGGGGGATCCTGCAAGAGATGTGAGGGTTCGCATGCTGTAGATGTGTTAACGAGAAGAGGGGAAAAGAGCTGTGAATTAGAGGCACGTGAGAGGGAAGGAGAGCGGAGGGCACCGAGGTCGTGAAAATAGAAATAGACGCTAACCTTCGGATGGGGTATTTCTCACGTGATGCCAAGAGTATCTCGACCTTCCGGCAAGTCTTCCGGCTCCAACTTCCTCAACATCTTCAACCCCGTCACAAAAATCTTCAACACCAACATCAATCAACCGAGGGTATCGTGAGATCTGGAAGAGAGGAAACTCTCTGAAATTTTCATTTCTTCTCGGACAAAGGGCTAAGTCTTTCAAAGCATCCGAAAGCCTTGGGAGTCATTTTCGTCTTAGTGCTCTTTTCCTACTCTTCGTGGTTTGGAAGTGCGAGTTGGTGTCTGTGATCGCAACACCTGTTTACTATTCAGTGGAGACGGAACCTTTTTTTTTATTATATCTCTCGTTCGTTTCATAAAGGTTACCTCTTAATTGCCATATCACATCATTTCCTATCATCACGTATCATTCGCGCATGATTGAGTTTGTTTCGTCATCACCTCCCTCAACAAGAGCACACCATTGTCCCAGGTTTTCTACACGTCAATATCTCCATCATCCTCTATATTTCGAAAATGAAGGCCTTACACTTCCCTTCTCTTTGCATGATTCCTCTCTTTCTCCTTTCCTCTATCACATCCGCCAGAGACCCCGATCACATCCAATATCAAGAACCATTCGAATACGAAGCCATGTCTTCTCCAACAACATATAGTCTTCCAAAGCTCCCATACGGCTATGATGTCAGTAATATCCCTATTTCGCTATCAGTAGATTACATTCCTCTCGGTGGAACTGCGAGGAGACACGATTGGAGTGCTCTCTCAGAAGATGTTATGTTTGAAATGCCATTTAAATCCCTCTTTTTATTTATCTCTCCTCCACTTCGCTAATCTCTCACAAAAGGCCCTGGAGCCCTACATTTCCTCCCAAATAATGACCCTTCACCACACCAAGCACCACCAAACCTACATCACCAACCTAAACAACGCCCTCCAAACCCACGCCTCCGCCCTCAAATCCGGCGACATAGCCACTCAAGTCTCTCTCCAACCTGCCATCCGCTTCAATGCTGGTGGCCACATCAACCACTCACTCTTCTGGCAGAACCTATGTCCAGCCAACTCCCCCAATGCGAAGTCCTCCTCAGCGCCGAAACTGACAGAGAAGATTAAGGCGACGTGGGGCTCGGAGGAGAAATTCAAGAAGGCATTTACCGAAGCGCTGTTGGGGATTCAGGGGAGCGGGTGGGGATGGTTGGTTCGGTATGATACCGGGGCTGGGGGGAGCGAGAGTGGGAGGTTGGGCATTGTAACGACAAAGGATCAGGATCCCCTGGTCGGAAAAGGAGAAGTTCCTGTCTTCGGGGTGGATATGTGGGAGCATGCTTATTACTTACAGGTAAGTTTGTGCAGAAGGCGAGCACATGGACGATACTAACTTATGGCTCAGTATCAAAATGGCAAAGCAGCTTATGTTGAGAACATCTGGAATGTCATTAACTGGAAGACGGCTGAAGAGCGCTATCTTGGGTCAAAGGAGGATGTTTTCAAGGCGCTCAAGTCGAAACTGTAAATCCGACAGTATTGTCCATTGACTTCAACTAATTTTCTTCCCTCAATCATTACCATCATCGTTTCAACCTTCCGAGTACTAATAATAACGGCCCCCGAGCGTCGATGGAATTCCTTGCTAGCCTTCCGCCACTGGCGAAATGACTTGCGCATATACCTTATTCCACACATCACATATTTTCAAGGCTTCAACAATTGCGAAAAAACTTCGTGCTCAGCATGGATATCGAACTAGCAGACCACAGGGCACTACATCATTCTGTCACCAACCCACCATTGCAGGGGTAATGGAGGGTGAATTTTAAGGACGTACCCCGCTTACGTTGGGCAGCAATACATCTTTTCACGGGGCGAAAGCTGGAGTGCATTCACCAAGATTCTCAAATCTTATGGGGCAAACCCTACACATAGGTGAGGCCTTCCGACGTCACACATGTGTTGAACATATGGTTACCTTTGCCAGCTCGCTGGGATATAAAAAGTGTGTCCTAGTCGTACGAGCCTAGGGAAGGTACAGCGTTTTTGAATGCCACGCGTCATGGCGCTTAGTAAGGTTCTTTTCTTTCAGGAGCTATGAGAGATTTAAAAGTCCCACATGTGGACCTTAAACTGAGGCAAGTCCCTTCAATATTTTCGGTCGCGATCTCCATATTTCGGAAAACCGAAGGTTATAGAATATCTACCTTGTTATAATCCGAGGGTTGGGCGTCCTTACATTTCACGATTTCTCAGACTTCATCCAATAACTAACCCAAAAGTAGCACCTCCATGTGGTCCTGAGTACTCCAGTATTTCAAGCCTTTTTCGCCTCCTGTCAATGATAGCAGATATGCCTTGTAACAATCTGTTAGGTTGGGCATTCATCCTTTTCCCAGTTTCTCGGACTTCTTGTATGTCCATCGAACAGCTGATAGGAATATTAATAAGGTGTGGCCAAGCTTCGAACAATAGCCCTGGACACCTTGGTCATATCTCTGAATCTGGATATATACCAGGCTCTTCTGATAGCCTTTCCGGCTTCGAGAAAATCTTTAGAATGTGGGGAAGCGGAGATTCACGCCACAAGAAGAAGGTATGTCCTTCTACAGATCTGCAATCCGCGTCTTTCTTTTCAGCTTTTTGTGTCCTATAATGCAAGTTAAAAAAAATGTCGCAACGTACGAAGGCTGAAAATACCAGGGTACTTTATCCCCTGGATCCCTACATCCAAACTCGCTTACGGGCACATCGCCGTTTTAGACATTCACTCCACACGTAATCCTTGGCTTTTCGAGGTGCATGGAACGCGGAGCCCCGCATTATAGGTTGCTCGATTTAATATGGCGTCCTGTTCGCAGCCTTCTGAATAATTCTTTCTAGGTAAACATCACTGAGCTGCCGGAGCCAAGTCGGTGACAGTCGGACACTAGAGCTTTTCCAGTAATTTGATATATGAAGATTAGGAGCTTCAGAGGGTATCATGAGAAATGCTCGTGATGAGAAGAAGAGAAGTTAAATGGATATCCCAGTCCATAGGTAAAGGTGATTTTGTATAAAGTAAGGCATGGTGTGGCCGATTTCTTGTTTCATTCACCCGTTCTTATTCTCCTATTCCATAATTCAAGGCATATAGGCACTTTTCAATATCTCCCCATTTATATTTAAACCAACTGATCTATCATGCACTTCACAACCGTCCAACTCCTCGCCCTTGCGGCCTACGTCCAAGCGCATGGCTACCTAACCCTTCCCATGAGCCGGACCGGCCTGAACGCCCAGGTTTGTCCTAAATCCCCCCAGCTCCACCTTTCCTCAATTCTACATTCTCACCACTAACAAAACCTTCACCACAGGCGGGCAAAGACACCTGCCCCGAATGTTCCATCCTCGAGTCCGTGACCGCCTGGCCCGACCTCGAATCCGCAAAGGTTGGGCGCAGCGGACCATGTGGCTACAACGCCCGCGTGTCCGTAGACTATAACCAGCCAGGAGACGTCTGGGGGAAGGAAACAGCGGCCACTTATAAACCCGGGCAAACCATCGATGTGCAGTGGTGCGTCGACAACAACGGTGACCACGGGGGCATGTTCGCGTATCGTATTTGCCAGGACCAGGGCATTGTGGATAAGTTGTTGACACCGGGGTACCTTCCCACTGAAGCCGAAAAACAAGCCGCAGAAGACTGCTTCGAGAAGGGGACGCTGAGTTGCAAAGACGTTTCCGGCCAAACGTGTGACTACAGTGCAGATTGTTCGCCAGGACAGGCGTGCTGGCGGAATGATTGGTTTACTTGTAAGGGCTTTAATGATAGTAAGTGTCGTGGCATTGATAATGCGCCGAAGGATAGCTGTTATACAAGTATTGCTGGTGGGTATACAGTTACGAAGAAGATCAGGATTCCGGAGTATGTGAGCAATCATACGTTGCTGAGTTTTAAGTGGAATAGTTTTCAGACGCCGCAGGTTTATTTGAGTTGTGCGGATATTGCTATCTCGGCTTAGCCCTAAGTTACCGTACTGAAGGGAAGGTTGAGTGGTAGTGGAAAAGGGGGTTAGGGGGGTTGGGGCTTTGGGAGTTTATAAATAGTTTGGTATGGTGTAACATTGTACTTTCTTTGAAAATGGATACCTAGGACTTCAATATCAACTTGTAAACCACAGTTAAAATCAGGGCTGGGAGATCAGAATTATAACCAGCGCACACTGCTCCGAACATCGCCTTCACTCTTGACCTTGACAAAAAATAAGCCCGTGTACATCCTGTAGACTACTCGGGAGCCGCTGGATGATGGCTATGCAGTTAGGTATAGTTTGCTTAGTCATTGGTGTAGTCTAATGATGGTTTCTAAAAAAACTAGAAGATAAAAAAAAACATCAGAACCCATCCTCCCCAACCTCCACATCTGCTTATTATTAAAAAGACCAAGAGAAAAGATCCAAAGGACAAAGTCATAAGCTATGCGAACACAGAGATTGCAGCTACTTTCCGGACAGATGGAGTAAAGGGAAGGGTTATATGTGTATTGGTGGTGGGGTGGGGCGGAGAAGTATGGGGATGCATATGCGTTGTGCGGTTAAGAGGGGCAGTAGGGCGCAGGTGTGCAGTGGCATGGTTGGGTTAGTAGAGGCTTCAAAAACAGGTCATAGACTTCGAGGGTTATGGCCGCAGACGAAGCAACAGTAGTTTGCTGCCTATTTGAGGGTTTTATGCAAAGTATTTTTTATACACATTAATAAATACACAGTGGAAGCCGCTCTACTGCATCTCGCCCAATCCACTTTTCCAGCTTTCTTCCTCCTCATTTTACTGCTTTGACAGGTCTCGCAAGCCTCGAATCAGCAATAGCATCCGTCTGCCCCTTAATCGCTCTCGCTACATTCTCCCACACTCCGGGCACCTTCGTCCGAAACGTATACGCCTTCCCCTCCTTAACATAATACTTCCAGCGCGGCTCATTCAGCAGCCCAAAAACCCTTCCCCAAATACCATTCCAACCTGTCACCCTCAAAAACTTCTCTGTCTTGACCCTTGCAATATTCGCATACCGGAATCTCTGGGGGGGGAGGGCACGCAGTTCGGACAAGAGGACCGTGGTGGTGCGCTCGAAGGGGAAGGCTCGAAGGGTTACGAATTCGAGGCGTGCGGTGGGGGGAAGAGTGGAGGAGTAGTTGTGCAGAGTGGACACGGAGCGGCGGGCATAAGGGGGAAGGTATAGATGGATGCGCTTTACGAAGGGGGCGGTCAGGTAGGAAAGGGTTAGGATGGGGATCATGGCTAGGATGCCGACTGTGGGGACGATTAGAGAAATGGTTTATGTATGCATATGCTAATAAGAAGGAAATTTGGTAATTCAAACTCTTTAAAAGTAGATATGGTGACAGGAGAAAGAAATGGCCATTGGCGTAACGAGAGAGATGTTTGGACCGACGAGCTGAACAGGAATGGATAGAGAGGTATTCCGTTGAAGGCTCCAATTGAAAAGAGAAATATGCAAGCAAAATATCCAGAAATATAGAGCGAGAAAGGTCGGTTGAGAGAACCATTGAAACCAGATGTAGACAATAGAAGACGTCGAAACGAAGAGAAAAACACATACCGCCAAGCGTAATCAGAACCCTCTTCGTCTCACTCGGCTCATTCTCGTTATGATAATACTGCGGCAGAATAAAGACATAAACGACACCGAATTGGAACAGTGCCGTCGCTTTCCAGAATGCCACCCATCCCGTGCGCATGTCGCCTGCATCGTAGATCACGAGACTTTCTGGGTACTCTAACATGACATAAGCACAACCCTCAAAAAGTATTTTCAGAGTCAATTGTTACGTTGTTCCGGACTCGATCCTGCTTGTCTTGATCCCGATTTCGGTGGCTGTTTGGCTTTTACTTTACTGGTAGCATTTTTCTGGAACCGCGAGAAGGTCTGCGAGAAATTTCTGCGGAATAGAAGGAGTCGTTGGGGAAAAGGTTGAGATTTTGCTTTTGACTGGAGAGTAAGATTGGGACGCGCCCATGCCCTTGAGCTCCGCAGAACCTGGGCTATTGTGAAGCGGAAGCTCATGGTTATGTGATGATAAGATGAATGGGGGGATGGAGGTTTTGGACTTTGATATGTCGCTAAAAGTTCCCTAGACGGGTTTCAGGGGACTGTTCTTGGCGCGTTTAAGGTTATGATAGGGAGAGTGTGGGGTTAAAGTTAAACATCCTGCATGATGGAATGATGGAGGGTCTTTTCTTTTTGGTTTGAATTTTGCAGACGAAACAAATTTTATTCATGAAGATAGTGAATGGTTCTTTTGCATTGCACAAGATTTCGGCATCGAACGCGTGATCACGTGCATCGCTCTCGGGAGGTTCGGAGATATCCCCGAATAATTAATCGTCTGATATTGAAGACACTTAGATCTCCACCAAGCCTCAACTTCCCCCCTATTTTACCCTCAAGCTTAAGTCATGGGATTGTATTCTTGCATTCGTTTATCTTACTAACCCTTCCTTCATTGTCACTTAGCACCTAGCCCAGCATGTTGTTGCTCCTTGCTCTCCTCCCCCTCTCCCTCTTCCTTTCCCTCTGCTCCGCATACACCACCCTCTCCGACTCCACCCTCAAAACCCTTCCAGGGCCTGGAACCGATTTTGACATCCGCAAGGGCGCTCTCCTGGCCCCCATTCTCCGTACTCGCGTCTCAGGTACCCCGGGAAATGCGGCTGTCCGTCAGCACTTCCTCGACTTCTTCCAAACCCATCTTCCGAGCTGGAATTTAGAACTCCACAACTCAACGTCCAAAACCCCAACAAGCAATGGCAAGGAAATCGAGTTTGTGAACCTGATCGCTACACGCGACCCACCGGGCAGCACACCTGGAGAGGTTGCGAGGTTGGCGTTAGTTGCGCATTATGACAGCAAATTGACGCCGACGGGGTTCATTGGGGCGACAGACAGTGCGGCGCCGTGTGCAATGTTGTTGCATGCTGCAAGGACGATTGATAAGGCGCTCACGAAAAAGTGGGAGGCAAAGGCTAAGGAGAGTGTCGATGAGTTGCAGGAGCAGATGGGTGTGCAGATTTTGTTATTGGATGGGGAGGAAGCGTTCAAGGTTTGGAATGCTCAGGATAGTTTATATGGGGCGAAGTATGCCTTCATTTTAATCCCAGATATAAGGACATCGGAGACTAATTGGTGTCTACAGAGCACTTGCATCAGCATGGGAGCATGAGTATCATCCCGTAATGTCCACTTACCGCACCCCCCTCGATGCGATATCTCTATTCGTCCTCCTAGACCTCCTCGGCGCAAAAGCACCAAATGTTCCATCGTACTTCAAAACGACACATTGGGCTTATAAACACATGGCAAACATAGAACAGCGGCTACGCGACCTGAAACAGCTAAAGTCATCTCCAAACCACCCAGCGAAGATGGCAAAAAGAAAGAACAAGAAGCCTCGCATCGAACCGAACTTCCTTGTCGATGCTAACAAAGGCGAAGATGGATACACGGGCGGTTTGATTGAAGACGACCACATCCCATTTATGGCCCGAGGCGTGGAAATTCTACATATAATACCCTCGCCGTTTCCTAGGGTGTGGCACGAAATAGATGATGATGGTGAGCATTTGGATACTGATACCGTGGAGGATTGGGCGAAGGTCGTCACGGCTTTTGCAGCGGAGTGGATGGAGCTGGAGGGATTCTTTGAGTTTGAGAAGCATGCGGAGAGAGATGTTGAAGAGGCCGCTACAAGCGGCAAGACCGAATTGTAAGTACGTGGGCTATCCTGAAACATTCGGATAATAATGTTTATTGACACAAGTGCGCAGTAAGATACCCTAGCTATTATGCATCTTATAGAACATTTTGATTTTGGTTATCCAATGTTCGCGTGGGCCATCATGCCAGGCTTCGTGCATGCCATGTTTTACGCGGGCCTTTGTCCGGTTTAAGTTGGTCCAGCAGGATGAGTCCTTTTAGGACAAAGAAAATCATCAATCTCTACCCAATGATTTACTGTTCCGCCTTTCCGTTTTTGCCATTGAAACGAAGCTCAAAGCCATTGACAGAAATGAATCAGCTCTTCTGCCCTGTTGGACTCTGCCCCTTCGACTTTCATCAAACAGCTTCATATTTTCCACTCTATTTCCACATATGTCACTATCTTTATCATCTGAGACTTTGAGTCTATTAGAGTTCTCAAATCATACCCCCAGATTGCCCTGAGAAACGCGGTCCGGATGACTCACAGACCCCGAAACCCAAGCGGCACAAGCGTGGCGGCGTTCCTACCTTAAAGCCTGGTCATCGATCGGGGACGCACTAGGATAATGAACCTTACAAGGTTCTAAAGCACGCCTGCGAGGCTGGGAAACTGTTCTGGAATGACATGCCAAAACATGAAATGATCCGGATACTGGCGAATGATGATGAGAAAATCAAAGCAGAAACGAAGAAAGCGTTCATCGCAGAAAAGGTGGAAAAGGACAGGAAAAAAAAAACTTGGTGAGAAGAAGGCAAGTGGCGAACAACAGCAGAAGGAGCGTAAGGCTCAGCTTGAAGAACAGAGGATCCAGAAACAGTTGAGGCTCGACGCTGGTGAAGAGGTCAGCTCAGGCGAGGAAATGGGAGATGCAGTGCTCTATAAAGATAACAATATTCTTGGTATTGAGCAGTACAGCGAAATAGAAGAAGAGAGCGACGCCTCGACTTGTGATACAAGCGTTGAACCTACCTTTCCACACCAAAGACTCGGAATCTGAAGTGGCCGGTCGTAGACCTGCCCTCTCCGGATGCTCCGCGAACCGCGTGTACACCAGGCAGTACTGAGAGAGATGTGCCTTCTGAAACACTACCTTTCAAATTTCCTTATGAGCCTATGGAGTTCATTACAACTGTGATAAAGGAGGTGGTCGAGTTGCCTAGAATGGGAATGGGGAAACCCATTGGCGCGGATTTCGTGCCTAAGATTGCCAAGGCGGATATTGAAGCTGCCCGAAACGGGACATTGATTAGTACACTTAGGGAAGCAGTGATTGAGAGTAGAGGGCCATGGAGTAGACGGGCGCAGGCACAAGAATGGAACGGGGGATTGTATTTGAGGATACCTGCCCAGCAGGGCACTGCTACCACTCTACTGAGACCAAAGATAGAGAAGGGCAAAGCCCAAACTATAGCAGCAAGGACACGCAAACAAACACAGAAACCGGCTGTGGCAGCGAATCGACCTCCGATATGCTACGTCCCGGCCTATCTTGACTACCCTCAAGTCCCCGAAACCGAAACCTACCTCCAACACCACAAGCTGCAAAACCTCTACTACGTGCGCTTCTAGGGTATACTCTTCCCGCGCTATTATTTCTGGACCTCCGTCTCTGTACAAGTTTAAAGCCCTGATAGATCGGTATCTCCTATACTAGGTGATGAGCCGTGGACGCGGCATGATGGCAAGGGGTGGGATATTGTTGACGTGGGAACCGTGGAGAGGGAGTCTCAGGCTCTTTGAGAGGGCTTCGATGAATTTGATAAATGGCTTAAGCATGTCAGTGAGAGCTATCTGGACAGCTCACCACCTAGACGAACTCGAAGCTTTACGGGCACTCGAAGCTCAACAGGCACTGGAAGCTCTACGAGCACCCAGAGCTCTGCCAGCGGTTGAGGTTCTACATTCATTCGAAGCTCTAATTCTTCTCCTGCAGACCAGAAAGTCTGAGGAGGAAAGAACTGACGAAGAAAACGAGAAAGTAGCTGATGAAGAAAATGAGAAAGGGGCGGGTGAAGAAAACGATAAAAGGGCTGATGAAGAAAACAAGAAAGATGCTGACGGAGAAAATTAGAAAGAGGAGAGTGAGTTTGAGGGAGAAGGCGACGAAGTGGAAGGGAATCTTTTCCCCTCAAGCTCATGCAGCCCAGCGAATTCATCACCCCCTCAACTCCTTCCACCCACATCCCCAGCCCACACCTTCCTGTCGTCCGCCGCTACTCAGTCAATCATCCTGACGCAGGCTATAACCCTCGAAGAGCCAGTGCCTCCACAGAGGACAGCTTCGAGTATTATACCCTAACTGGCCAACAAAATAACAGCTCGAAGAAGAGGAAGAGCAGTGACGATCCGGATTTTAACCCTCCCCTTCAAGTGGTCACACCACAAGCCCATCCGTAAAATCACCTCGGAAAAAAGCTAAAATCAGAGACCCTCCTTATCGTGCTGGTCTGTCTCCGACCGAATATGAAATCTTCAAGATCTCGTGACGCAAGAAAGTTGAGGACCCAGTGTTCAATCGTCAGGAGAAACAGGAGAGCGAGGAGGAGGTGAGTCCGACTGTACGCGCAAACACTACTTTAGGCCGAAGAAGGAAAAACCAAGATGAGGTGAGAATAACGTCAAGGGCGTGGACTAGAACCTCCAATGCCTCACACTTCTTAACCCTGTCTTTTAGCCTCATCCACACAACTCCCCCCAGAACCACAGTCCACAGCCACCAGATTCCAACCCGCCGTCAAAACACCTCCACCCAAAAACAAGTCTAAAGTTAAAAGACCGGGGACACCGCATCCGCTGGCCTTTTTGAAAGTCCGGATTTTCGGGATATAACTGGGAAAGAGAGTTGAAGCGCTGGGAGCCATTTGTTGGTTCCGTCGAATACCCCTTCTATTGGCTGGGAAGATAGGCATATGTTAAGACAAGAGGGGTTATTAGTAGGGGGCCGGTTAGGAGAGTGTTTAGTAAAGCTATGGTGGCGAAGAAAGCGGTGAGAGGGAGGGAGAGGAGGCGATGGAGAGGAATGAGTTGATGAGTTTTTGGATGGAAGATAGGCATATGTTAAGACAAGAGGGGTTATTAGTAGGGGGCCGGTTAGGAGAGTGTTTAGTAAAGCTATGGTGGCGAAGAAAGCGGTGAG